>JADRCC010106661.1:0-12247 GCA_019843855.1 Hylomyscus alleni
CCCCCCCCCTTTTTTTTTAATTTTCAAGACAGGGTTTCTCTGTGTAGCTCTGCCTGTCCTGGAACTCACTGTGTAGACCAGGCTGGCCTTGAACTCTAAAATCCGCCTGCCTCTGCCTCCCAAGTGCTGGGATTAAAGGTGTGCACCACCAGCGCCTGGCCGATACTAAAATGACATCATATAACAAAACAAGTTGAAAAAGTAATTGGGATTTTGATGTAAAGTGTTGGCAAATTCTATGAAAACTGAAGCATAGTGTAGAATTAAAACTACATGCTGATACGAACCAAAACAAAGAGTAGATTCACATTCCATTCATTAAATATGTTGTAGTTCTCTATCAGATTTTTATATATGCTTCAATTGTGAATTAAATTATTCTTTTATGCTGCCATATTTCTCACAGAGCTTTCAAATATCACAAAAACAACTGCTAAAAGTTAATCATGTGTATCAGGTATCAAAATTCTTTAATAATGTAAAGGATAGATAATTCATACTTTTAACAAATTTTTGTTGTAAATGAGCCTTGAGGCAAGCCACACTGCCAAATGCTCAGAAATTCAAAGCTTATTATATAAATATATGTGTATATCTTATTCCATGTCATAAAAAATGTGAGACCAGAATAAAAGCAAGACCAATATAAGATTTACATGATCCTATAACTCCTATGGAAATGGAAGCAGCCATTAACAGTCTCACAACCCAAAATTGCCCAGGGTCATGGTTTTTTTTACAGAATTTTATTCCATTTTCAAAGAACAGGTAATACCAATACTTCTCAAACTTTCCACAAAATTGAAACAAGAAATAGCATTGCCAAACTCAGTCTATGATGCCATAGTAAACTTGATACCTAATCCACATAAGGATTCAACAATGAAAAATAAAAATAAAACCATATTCCTTATCAATGTTGATGAAAACCTACTGAATAAAATACTCAAAAAGTAAATCCCAAAACATATTAGAAACATCATCCACCAAGATCAAGTAGGCTTCATTCCAGAGATTCAGGAATGTTTTCATATACAAATATCCACCAATATAATCCACCATATAAACAAACCGAAAGGAAAAAATATCACGCAATCATCTCATTACATGTTGAAAAACCTTTGTTAAAAATCTAACAGCCCTTCATGTTAAAACTCTTGGAGATATATGGGATAAAACCTAAATATAGTCAAAGCAATACATAGCAAGTCAATAGTCAAAATTAAATAGAGAAAAACTAAAAGCAATCTCACTAAAATCCATGATAATAGAATGCTGCCCACTTTTCCCCTATATATTCAATATTGTACTTGAAGTACTAATTTAGAGCAATAAGACAACTAAGGGACATGAATGGAATAGAAATTGGAAAGAAATGAGTCAGGGCATCACTATTTGCAGATGGTAAAATAGTATACATAAGTGACCTCAAAAATTCTACCAGAGAATTCCCATGGTTGATAAACACCTTTAGCAAAGTCCCGGGTATAAGATTAACTGAAAACATCACTAGCCCTACTTTATACCAATGATAAATGAGGTGAGAAAGAATCTAGGGAGACAAGACCTTTTACAATAGACACAAATAATATAAAGTATCTTGGTGTAATTCTAACCAAGCAAGTGAAAGACTGGTATGACAAGTACTTAAGTCTCTGAAGGAAGAAATCAAGGAAGAAATCGGAAGATGGATATCCCATGCTCATTGATAAGTAGGATTGAATACAATTCCCATCAAAATTTCAACACAGTTCTTTACAGACTTTAAAATTATGATTCTCAATGTCATGGTGAAAAATAGAAAACCCAGGATCCTTAAAACAACCCTGTGTAATTAAAGAACTTATGGTAGAATCACCATCTGTGAACTCCAGGTGTATTACAGAGTAGCAATAATAAAATTTTCATGGTTTTGACATAGAAACAGACAGAATGATCAATGCAATTGAATCAAAGACCCAGAAATAAACCCACACACCTATGAACACTTGATTTTTGACAATGGAGAAAGTAAAGCAACTTCAACAAGTGGCGCTGGACTAACCAGATGTCTTCATGTAGAAAAGTGCACATTTATCACCCTACACAAAACTCTAATTCCAGGTGGATAAAAGATCTACACATAAAATCAGATGCACTAAATCTAACAGAAGTGAAAGTGCAAAATAACTTTCAAGACATTGGTTCAGGAGAAATTTCCCAAATAGAACACAAATGACTCAGACTATAAACACAAATGAAACCTCATGAAAATGAAACTCTCTTCTATTTTTAAATTAATTTATTTTTTACACTCGCTATTCCATTCATTATCCCCCCCAATCCACCCTCTGACTGCTCCACATTCGACACCTCCTCCCCATACTCTGTCCCCAAATGGATCCCCCACACTGCATTGAACCTAACTGTGGGCTCCGCCCCCCTCCTTGCTGCTGCCAAGTTTACGTGACCCAGATCATGTTGCATGCTTCTCCTGCCTCTTGTTCCACCTCATCAGGCTCCAGAGGCTTCCTATTGGCTCAACTTGATCAAAGACTGGTGGGAGGGTTGTTCCCCCAGCTATATATACCCTTGTATTTGGAATGCTCTCTCTTGCTCCTTCTTTTTATTAAAGGACTTTCAGGTTAAGGTGGCTTCCATCTAGCCTAATTTTTTCACCTGTTCGTGTATTCAGGTAATGTATTAGGTATCTGGGATTAGAGTCAATAAGTATCTATTTATAGATATGAATATAGATAGCCATATTCCCTGTTGCTCTACCTTGAGGACTCACAAGTATTTTAGATGTGGCTGCAGGCAGCAACACCTAACCACTTAACTCCCCGGAGCCTCTAGTCTCTTAAGGTTTAGATGTTTATACCCATAAGATATCACATGTACATTGCTCATCTATGTTCATAGCATATTTATTTATAATAGTCAGAAACAGGAAACAAATTGGATGTCTCATAACTGAAGAATGGATAAAGAAAATGTGTTATATCTACACTATGAAATACTAGTCCATTTAGTATTCAGCTACTAACACAAAACATCATAAATTTTGTAAACAAATGGATGGAACTTGATATCATCCTGAGGGAAGTAACCCAAAGTCAGATATACAAATTGTGGTATGCACTCCCTTATAAGTTGACAGTAGCTATAAAGTGAAAGATAAACATGATACTAAAACATACCAAAAAAAGGTAATACGGAGAGCCCAAGGGATCAGTCATGGGGAGATGTGTGTCAGGAGAAGACTAGGAGAGAGTTCCAGCTGGATGCCTGGGACCAGGGAGGGTACAGGTAATCTATGTGTGTGACCCTTGCTGAATCCTACTGGAAGGGGATGTAGAAACTGAAGTAGCTACCTCCTGTAGCCAGGTAGGATTTACAGAGGAAGGATGGGGACATCAATCCACCCACAAAAGCTTCAACCATAAATTTTCTTGCCTATAAGTTGTGAAGGAATAAGATAGGCCAGAGACTGAGGGAAGAGCCAACCAAAGGCAGTACAATTTGAGACACATCCTATGTGAAAGAGCCAATCTATGACTATTTATGATACTCTGCTATCTTGCACAGGAACATAGCATAACTGTCTCCTCATCTAGCAGAGGATGGAGGCAGATGTAGATCTACAGCCAAACATCAGGTAGAGGTGAAGCTTGTCAATTAGTACTGAACAATCCGAAGGAGCCAAATACCAAGCAAGAAGACCTATAGTGTTAACTAACCTGTACCCATGGGGCCTTACAAGGACTGGTCCACCACCCAGGGACTATGCAGGGGCTAGAACTAGACCCCATACATATTTGTAGCAGATGTGCAGCTTGGTATTTACGTGGGAACACCAGTAAGTAGAGCTGAGCAATCTCATTCTCTGTGCCCTGCCATGGGTTCTGCTTGCCCTTACATGAACTGCATGGTTGGGCTCTAGTGGGAAAGGATGTATTGCAACTCACATTCCCAGGTGAAGTGGTAACAAATGCTGTGCTCTCTCTTCTCTGAGGAGAAGAGGAGTGAGAAAGGCAGAGGGGATTAGAAGGGGGGTTAAAAGAAGTAGAGGGAGGGGACTTTGATTGTGATGTAATGTGAATATAAAATTAAAAAAAACTGAGACAAACAGAAAGTGAAGAGAGTATAATTTCCCGATCCAGCAGGAATTTGGTTATTTCTGTGGGCTCAAGGAGGACATCAGCTGCAAGGGAAGAATGGACAAGAAAGAAGGGAGGAAAGCCAAGCAGATTTCTTGTCAAGGCTCCAATTTTTAGTAATGGCCAAGGCCTTAATATAAGCACAGAGAGAGAGAAAAAAGGGAGGGGTTTGAGGAGGGAATTCGGCTACAACAAAGGATGAGAAGGAACATCTGGGCAAATGTTGATAAGGGGTCCAATACATCTTCTGACTCTTATCTCAGGAAGCTGTCTCTGTGAAGATGGCTCCAGGCATCTCCAACAAGCCAAAAGGTCACACTGTCCCAGGAAGTATAGTGCTTGTTTGACACCTTCTCCGGGAGGAAGGTGCTAGTTCTTAAATCTTGAGACTCCACTATGTTTCTGCCAGAGCCGGGGTCAGCAGTCGGCCAAGCTAAGGAGGGCTCAGCTCCCAACAGTATAACAAGAAATTGGAAAGACTGCATACAAACAGAAATATTTAGCAATACAGTGATAATGAGCACAAAAACTTGTAAACTTAAATACTAGACACAGAAAATGAATATGGGCATAAATCTCCCCTCCCCATATCTTTCTTGAAAAGGAGCAAAGGGAATTTTTCAGGAGCCAAAATGAAATGAGAGATTGTTGATGTGATAATCATATGCAGAGATTTTACTCAAGGCTGCTATCCAATGTCACTATCTTAAATATTCTGATGCTCAAGGAGCAGAACCCAAGTGAAACTCCTCAATCAATCCACTTTGCTAAGAAGAGCAGCCAATGTTGTGCAATCAACTGTACCTTCAAGTCTCTAAAAATCTGTCTCTGCCCAATGAAAAGAGGAGACCTAGAGAAGTATAGAAGCATAGGAGGCAATAAATGAGGCTGATTTTAACTGAAAACCTATGAATTTAAACAATCTGAGATAAGACTGTGGAACAAGAAAGTAATTTTCAATGCAAGATTACTATATTAACAATACTAACGTAACAGTGGCTAGTGACATATTAGAACCACCCATCTCTCAAAGCATGGATTGAACAAACTGAAGCAGAACAAATGTGCAATTAATTCATTGTGTTTGTATTTTGTAATGAATGACAGTAGTGCATGTCTTCTGTTGGAATGTTCCCACTATAAAATCTGAGGCAGGGGCAGAAAAAACTATCAATAGGCAAAAAGTTTCATTTAAAATAAAGCTGAATAAGAGGTGCAACAGCCAATATTATCCTTTAACCTCTACAGCATGTGATGTCAACCTCAATCTCAAGATGAATATATAGATAATTTTTACCTCTTTATGTAGTATACAGGTAATTTTTAATAAGATTGTTGACATAATATTTACTTAATAGGAACTGTTAATATGTATGCTAATATTTTATATATTATTCTCATTAATTTTTGAAATATATCAAAATAAATTGTCAGGAGCCATAAAAGAACAAGTTAATAACTAGCAGGTGTTCATCCTAAAATGCCTGCTTCGGATTATTATATAATCTGCGATAGGTGAGCCCTTATTAAGTAAGGCTGTAAGGGACTAATTTTAGGAAAGATTCCTGCTATTAATATGCTTTTCCTGCTGTCATTATTATACATATATAATAATCACTAAGTAATAGCACACCCCTTTGGAGCAAATCTCTGCATATCCACAAAGTTGTATTGTCTTATAGTGATGCTATGTAGATAAATAGATGACTTAAGACTTTATGCTGATCCTATAAGAATTCCTAAATTTATATCTGTGACTATCAAGCTCTTTTGTAATGAGACTACTATTAGGTCCTTTTCTGATAGTCAAAACTGCAATGAAAACTCTACCAGTCTCCCAAGTTTCAGCAGATAATTGCTCTTAGATGGTAACAAGACTCTCCTACTCAGAGCACATTCCAAGAGGTGGTAAAACAAGCAAAGGTCATAATAGAGGGACTAACAATTTATTATAAGTGCTAGGAGAGAAGAGAAAATATTGACTGGGCTTATCTATACAAAACTTTACATATGGTTTTAAATTTTCAGTGAGCCTGTGGAGTTGAGACAGGTGATAGACATTTAGCTATATAATTACTCCTAATGGATATGCATGTAAACATTCACTGTTGTAAACTTCTATTTCAATTTATGATTTGATTTTTCTGTGCGAACTTGTGATGAACTTCTTAACATGTGATCATGTATTCTGAAAGATGTTTAAGGGCTGAGGACAAAGAGAAGAGTCAGAACTGGGGGACTGAGGTGAGAGGAACAGAGCAGAGAAGAACAACTGATCTGAGAGAGGAACTGTGCTGAAGAGAAGTTTTTAGTTAGAACAGTTTTTGGATTAGAAGGAGAATGCAAAGTGAAATAACTTAGAAACTACTAAGCGAGCAATGTGCAGAATGCAGAGGGAAAGAGGAGAAATGGAGATGCTGCAGAGAGCAGAAGGAGCAGGCAGGCTTCTCCTTAACATGGGACAGAACAGGTCCCATGATAAGGACAGGGCAGGCTTAGTCTTATTAAAAGAAACAAAGCTTTTCTCTTACAAACATGGGTTTAATTCATTTAGCATTAAAAGGGTAGAAACCTTTTCTTTCACTATGTAATAAAGATTGGAGTTCCATTTTTTATCCAGAATGAGTGAGTTCTTTCTGCACCTGTCCTTGGTCTTTTGCTCCATATGCACATTTAAGTATGGATGTGTGTGTGAGTATGTAATTGTGAGAATGCTTGTAGGCTGGGCCCAGTTGTGTATGAGTGGATATGTATAAATGAAAAATAAGCATGAATCCCTATATGAATTTATCTGAGGTTATGCATATTTGCTTATGTAAAAATGTTTCCTTCTGCGAGTGTTATTCTCTTCTCCTGGTACAATAGAAGTCTATTGCTCTAAACTGCCTCCTAGCCAGACAAGCAAGAAGCATCTGGACAATAGGGAAAAGGCTCTAGCAATTAATCCTTTATTTAATCTCCTGCTGTTTTAGCATGAGGTGCTAAGTGCCAGAATCTGCAGTTTCTGGCCTCAGAGGATCACAGAAGGCAGGTCAGCTACAATAGCATAGTAACTTAGACTTAGGTAAGTAAACTTTTTATTGTACAGCAACCCTAAATATCTTACAAGACGAAGTCTTACCCCAGAAATCGTAAGAAGTTTTTCCCATGCCTATGCTCTTCCCCTCCGCTGCCTCAAGAAGAACCAACAAGAAAGAAGAGAAACACCCATGCTCAGGCTGGCCCCCAGAAACAAATCTTCTACTGACAGTCATGTAGACTTAAAGCCTTAAGTATAAATTTATCTAAAGAGGAATATGGTATATGAAGAAGAAAATAGTATTACCTTTTCTCCTAAGAAAAGTCATGTTTGAGTTTTGAAAGTAATTTGGTTTGGAGTTTAATAAAAATAGAACGGTGATGATAATATTGGCTTAGATAAAATGCAATGGCTATTACTATGAATGTTCTTTCAACAAGTAATTGTTAAGTATGTTTGGTCTATTTGTTCAAGCACACTCTAATAATTCCTGTTCTTGTGAATGTAAAATAGGTAAGAAATATAGACATATATTATGCAATTGCCATGCCATATGATGAGATCTCTAAGATAGACTTATAAAACTCTAAAAGAGTTAATTTTTTATTCATGTTCAAGTGAATATCTCAATCTGAAATATCAGAGAAAATATATAATGGCACTGTGTCTTTTACAATGCTTATATACTACTCTTAGTCACAGGCCACCAAATTGTTTTTAAGGGGACTTGTGAAAAGGCTTATGACATGGTTGTTCCTGCTTGCCACTGGTACTGGCAGGCATCCAAGGAACAGGCAGTGTTATTGGCCAGATAATGGAGCACTGGGGACAGGTTCCAAAGGATGTTTTTTTGTTTGATTGTTTGTTTGTTTTTTAAACACTATTTGAGATATCTTCTGCTTACTAAAATTGAATATTACAAATTTTCAAATAATGACACCTATGTCTAATATTCATTCTAATTTAATTTTCACATTTGTTTAAGGGAAAAAAATCACACAGTGAAGTCAGTGGCAAGGCTTTAAGTGAAGTAACATAGACTGAGATAGACTTTTTCTAGATAAGGCACAGACAACAGACCAATGAACCAGTTCCACCAGTAGTAAACAATAACTTTCTACTCTCTCTTAAACAAATGTAGTGGAAATGATTCATGGAGACAAATTGGCGCAGGCAGCTTCATCTCCAAAGGCTCATCTCAGCATGACTGCTAACTCTGAAACCTTGTTCTGGAAATTCCCCCAAACCATGACTCTCCCTATGCTAAATGAAGTTTATGGAAGATGCTTCTTTTCAATAGCAAATTAAAATGTTATCATTCTGAGTCCTTGACCCTTGTCAGTTACACTGTCTTCCTGAGTCTACTGAGCTTCCCTTTTGCACCAGGGGCATATCTTCCAGTTTTAGGAAGGAGATACACAATAAGACCTCATAAAATGTAGAAATTCAAACTTAATACCTGTTCTGATAATTTACAAACATTATTCTACCCCTGAACTTGATCTAGTCATGCTCATATCTACAAGGTAATGTCTAAATTTGAATCAGTGCTACATGACTATTAGTTACATTAGTATTGCTAAGTTAACAACTGAAAAACAATCCCTTCACTAGATCAATTTACTTGTCCCCTAATAGACAAAAACATTCTTGTGCATTAATATTTGAAGTTGGGTGTTGATAAACCTTGGAAAATTTGCTCCGAATATGTGAAATAGTTCAATAAGAGTACTGAATAAGACCCTCTCCCCCCTTTGCACTGGGTTAAACCTCTCTAACTTTAGGTAACAGTAAATCAGTGCACCCTGGATGTTTAGCAATATTCATGAGCTCACAGTCTCTCTCATCCTATTACATTCTGTACAAATACAATTGGATAGGTTTTATGTTTCTTACTATAATCTTAATTTTTGGTTATAAGCATAGCCTTTAACAGCTGAGCTATCTCCCCAGCCCTTACTGTAATCTTGATATAAACTATTTTTCTATCTCGGGTATAGACACAGAAATGAAAAGAATAAACCATATCTGTTGATCACAAGACGAATGTCAAGACTGTCTTGAAAAAGATTATCTTCAAAAATATAGGAAATTACTTAGAAGACATTGATCAGATAATACATGACTCAAACCATGACCAATATTGTCTGAAGGCATACCAAATGAAATTTAACTGTTTTTGAAATTATTTCATACCTTGAATAACCTAGAACTAGGTGACTCCTACAGGTAATGGACCCAGTAAGCTTCATTAGCATGGCACATTAAAGGGACAATGTTATGCACCAAGAATAAAATTTTACACTTTCATAACCTTTTTTTGATAAATACTTGAAATAAATGACAACTGAGAATTTCTCCAATAAACTAGGAGCATCACAGTATCCTAAATACTGTGACTCTTATTATATTCTTTATCAAGTTTATATCCCATTCACTTAATGACAAAATCTCATGAAGAATGGAGTGTGTAAATAAATACAATATACTGTAGAATTAGTATTTGTCTAATTAGTCTCTATACTTATTCTCTAAGAAATTAGTCTCTATTCTTAGAGGCAGAAAAATACTGTTCTGAATAAGCTGTGAACATACAAGGAAGCTAGGAATAAACATCACTTCAAAATTAATAGCCTAACCTACCTTCCTTAAAACAGTGGTTCTCATCCTTTCTAATGCTATAGCCCTTATGATAGTTCCTCATGTTGTGTGAACTAAGAAACTTAATCTTATTTTCATTTTTATGTCATAACTGTAAATTTGTAGTGTTATAAATTGTAAATATCTGATATTCATGATATTTTATATTTGATCCCAGTGATATGGTTATTTTACACCCAAAGACATTACTTCCAACAGGTTGAGGCACTCTGCCTTAAACTCACTTAAACTTGTGGGAAGAGCTCCCAGCAGAATCATCATGGGTCCTTCCCTCTTCTGTACTGTAGTCTGATCAGAAGGAGCAAAAATGCACTATACTTCAGAATATGAACCTTTCTGGTTATACAGCAGTAACTCTCATGAGTTTTGTTTTCTTCATTTATGTGACTCTTTGAGGATTTCACACAAGTGTATGATAGATTTTGATCACATTCACATTTCAGGCTCTCTCATTTCCATCCATTTCCCTTGAACAATAATCTTTTTGCTCAATAAATATTGTCCGGATTCTTACTTTTGGTGCTGAAATTTGTTACAGACTGGGTTTAAATAAGGCTACATACATGATCATATATATGAAGTTATTCCTGGAATAAAAGTACATCACCAGTGGGTATGCCACTGAAGACAATGACTCCTCCTCCCAGATCAACCTTCCCCATCTATGATCAAATGTTGACATGCCCAGTTCTCTGAAATCACTATTAGGGCCAACATAGAACATGTTTTCCATGTGGAAAAGAATAATAAATCAGAGATGGATACTCACATTCATTCAAGTCAACTGTATTCTTTCAAAACCTGCTGCTTACTGGCATGTTTCAACTAACTTGCTAAAACAGGTTTCTTATAGAACACAAGAACTCTAGCCCAGGGATGGATCCACTTAGAATAGGCTTGGCTTTCTTTAATGTACTACTAATTAAGAAATTTATTCACAGACAGATCTCTTGAAGAAGTATGTTCTCATATGAGGTTTACTATTTTCAGACAAGTCTTGTTTGTATGTGAAGTAGCATAGGTGAGTACTGGCAAACACAAGTGTTTTATTTGAAACTTAATTGCTAACCTAGCTTCTTAGACAAGACATTACAAATCACACATCAATTTTTGTCTTTCCTTTATGAATAATGTTGCATATGTAGGTTAAACAATGGCTACAAAGGCATTAGGGAGGACAAGAAGCTCAATGAAACTAAAGTTCTTGAGTCTGATATTTGACATAAGAAAAATAAAGTGTCTCTATGATATTTAGATAAGGTATTATTTGTCTCAACTGTTCCACTGAAGAGCCAAGTCGCAAAGGCAATGTTTGAATCTGGCCTCAGGGTTGGATCAGCTTAAGGGGATGGCAGAGATCTTGGCAGCCATAGTAAGGAGGTATGGGAAACGTGTATAGACAAGTACTTGGGAGAATATTTAGCCATACAATCAATACTTAAGAGCAGTGGATGTTAACAATATGAGTTGTATCCATAGGATAATTGTAGTTTTTGCTTCTTGGTGTGCTTATGAATACATTATGAATGTCAATGACATATTCATAGGTCCAAGGTCTTTGTAGTATAAACTATTCTTCCCTTTACTGGAGTAATTCTCAACATTCCTAATGCTGCAACACTTTAATTCAAATTCTAATGTAGTCGTGACTTCCATACTTGATTTTTGTTTCTACTTCTTTTCTATAATTTTGCCTAGTTATGACACACATACATATTTATGTTTGTGTATGTATATCATAAGAAGTATGTATAAGTGGCAGTCAGTGGATTCAGCAGTTTTACAAGAGAAAGATAATAAATATTTCTATTTTTCAAAGGAAAGTGATGATGGAATAGGATAGGAATAGGAAAAGTAGGATTAGAAATCAATGAGTTTGTGAAAAATTAGTTTTATTCATGTATAAAAATTTACACTGAAACAAAAAATTGAAAAAAATTGTTTGAAAATTTTAAACAGTAGCTGGTTTTACAATTATGAAGTACCAGTAAAATTAATTTTACAGTTGGAGATAACCACAACATGAGGAATTGTATTTAAGTGTCTCAGCATTAAGAATGTTGAGAACCACAAATTTAAGCAAAGAAAGGTTAGGCTATTAATTTTGAAGTGATCTTAGTTCCTAGCTTCCTCCTCCATAGACTGCTTGCTCATCATACTGCTTGCTGTCTGTAGATAGAAAACCTAACTAAATTTCCACTTCCAATAAATCTAGTGGCAAACTAGTTTATAGGACTTAAGGGAAAATATATTATGGGGAACAGTATTTTGGATTCTAGGAGTTTCCTGCTTAAGTATATTGGAGAAAATCTCCGTACTCACTGTTTTCATGTATTTGCCAAAGTTCTTATTGAAAGAAAGATTAACAGCACTTGGGAGGCAGAGGCAGGCAGATTTCTGAGTTGGAGGCCAGCCTGGTCTACAGAGA
>JADRCC010106666.1:0-10947 GCA_019843855.1 Hylomyscus alleni
ATAATAACAAACAAATAATGTGACAACTTTAAATAACCTCCATTATTTGAGGTATGACCTGCAACAATAGTTTAGTTGTAAATTTATTTTCAAAAGCTCACAATAATCCAAGAGTGGCCTCTGTTTCACAAATGAGAAAGTTAAGGATCCAAGAGTTTAAAAGCTTACCTAAAATTTACACTTCCAAATGATGGAGATAGGATTAAGTGGAAGCTGTGGACTTTCAAATCCATTCATCCCTAGTACATATAAAAGTTTCTTTTAGAAAGATGAGGTGAGATAGACACGGTAAGGCACACTGTAATAAAAGTAGATGTGTATAGACAAAGAAGCTATTAATACGTGTGAGAGCAAGAAAATAGGAATAAAGTAGTGTCAGAAATAGTGTCCTCAGAGTTCTAACAGAACTGAAATCGAGAGTGGATAATGATTTCACACCCTTTTCATGTGAGAACAGAGTGTACTAACTGCAATCAGCGATGGGAATTCTTCACATAAGTCTAAGAAAATGAGGAAATGGCCACTTTTTATTTTGTATTAATGACCCGATTTTCACAAATAGATTAATTTTATTAAAAATTAAGTATTCATGCTCTGATTCTGCCCCTCTGTGTTACAAATAACTATCAAATATGACACACATAGATCAGAAGATTATGGAAAGGGGTTGTACAAGTGTAAACCCAAATCAAGTAGTTCTCACAAAAAGTGAGAAAAAAAGTCTAAACTGACTGTAAACCAATTCCTTTCCCAAAGACTTAAGAAATTGTCACATTGTTGGACATTGAACAAATTAATCAATTCTGGTTTTGTTTTTTATTTTTTTTAAGATAAGTTAATTGCTTGTGAGCTAAGGTTCAGGAACCATGAAACACAACTCATTCTTAACTTGAATAAGCTCTTTAAACAAGAAACTATGCCCATTTAATGTAATAGAAAGGGAGATTCTTATTAAATCACAGCTTAATCAAAATATCAGTCAGTCTTTTCCTCACATCTTAGGTCATCTTGTAGCTACTATAATTACTTTAATTCATTGATCTTTAGCCTACACTGTTGAATTAAGATTGGTCCTTAGATATGTATTCTGCTTCATGAAAAGGAAAATGTCATTACTAACAGTGGATATCTTCTATTTAATTTAGCTAGTGACATCTATTGGAACATACAGTATGATTATTGCCCTGCAGTTTAGAAGAAATTCATTTCTTTTATAGTTTAAGTTTGAAGCAATTCTCCTTATTGCAATTGAATATTGATGTATTTGAAGTTAACCTTTACTATGCACTGAATTTTAAATGTGGAATTATGGCATAGTGGTATAACAACTGTCTAGTATGAACAGGCCTGCATTTCATTTTCAGTATGGTAAGAAAAAAATCTAATATTGAATCCTTTTATATTCTGGGTTCAACTGACATACTATATCTAATAAATAATAACAAATGAATATTTACTTGGATGAGCCAAATATAAAAATATAGCTATAGTTAAGAATTATCCTCCTCCTATTGACCATGCAGTATGAACCACTACTGATACATTTACACTACAACCCTATACCTAAGCCACTTTGAATATTGCTAAAGAAAATGGGGAATAATAGTAAAAGCCAGAAGATCATAATATGTGCCACAAGATAGTATCTTCTATATATGAAAAGGAGAGTGCAGTTACAAAATCTCAATAGTATAGTTGCCAAAATAAGAACAGGACAATGACAATAACTGCTGGCATTCTAATGTGGATGAAAGGAGGGAGATCTCTCATGGTCTCCCCTAAAGATGCAGCTACAGGCACTTAGTGGTTGCCGAGAAAGAGAAACCAGTCTTCTTTATAAATGAGTCCCTGATAGATGGTCAATTGCCAAGTGGTCAATAATAAATATAGGTATATAACAATAACACTAAATGAACTAAGCAGGTTATATTTATAAATACACACATTTGTATGTGCATAAATCACAAATAAGGAAAAGGAGGTCATAAATTTGAAAGAAAATGGGGTGGGGGGCATGTGGGAGGAGTGGAGAATTAAAAGAGAATAGTTGATATGGTACTCATGCATGAAATACTCAAAAAAACTTTTTATCTAGATTGTTCTTTCAAATAAAAGCGAAAATCATTGCATAATTGCTATAAAATTTATTTTATCAGAAGGATGTATGAAATAGATATCTAATTTAAATATTTAGGTAAATGTACAAGGACATAATTTACTCAACGAAAAGTTCAGTAAAATAAAATTAATAATTCATGTTGTATGTATACATACAAAAATGAATGATATAAAGTAAATTTTATTAGATAAAATGCAGTTATTTATTTGTAAGTATAAGAATAACAATATAGAATACAAATATAAATCATACTGGTTTCACAAATTGACTGTAGGAGGTTCTCTTCCAGCATCTATGAACACTTCATGCACTGGAGCACAGCATGTATTGGCTAGGGGAGAGCACTATGAACACAAATGATATACATACAGTGTTCACATATGAAATTCTTCAAAAGATAAAAGATTTTTTTAAAAAGCAGTTATTTCACATCTTCACTTATAACACACATAATAGCACTTTTTATTTATGCATTTATTTGAATAATATTGAAAACACAAAGCTGTTGCTAGCTTGCGCTAACAGTCTATGATCCATACCAATTGCCTCATCATTTCACACTTTCTGCTGTTTATATACAACCATTAATCTGTGCTCATATACATACACATATACACATATGCATTATGCACATAATGCATACATACAAATTTCAAGGGAACCATTATTCTGAAGAATTAAGCATGTTTAATGGATTATGAGTTTTGAAATAATGTTATTTCTATTTTAAAATCAAACACACAGTTATTGTGATCTACTTTAAAATATGTGTGCCTTATTTCTTTGGGCATATTTTATAGCAAATTGTTGCACTATTAATAATTATTTTTATTATAACTTCATATTTTTGAACATTTCTTTAAAACATTGTAAATATTTGATAATATATGAATGGAAAAGCAATAAGAAAAAATGCTTCCATTAATTCTTATAAAAACAGAATGCATAAAATTTAGCTTACAATTCTTTTTACATAAAATAACTTTACAATGAAACCTAAGTGTACACAAATTAGAATATTGACATAGCAGTGGACAGGATATTTGTAAGAAAGCAGGACAGACTCAACAGGAATTTCAAGGACAATTTGATCAATGGGCAATTTAGAATTGGGCATAATGTTAAAGAAAGCAGTATTACATGCTGAGGTACCCAGGGACCAGCAAAAAATGAGAAACCACTGCTACCTCAAAATGTAGAAGTGTAAGGGACAAGAACTGAATTATCAGAGTCTGGTAAAGAGATAAATGTAAGGAAATCGTGATGTGGGCATGGAGTAGACTAATCCATCAATTTCTAACAATGTGGTACCAAAACAGGTAAGAGGAAAGTGTTTTACAAGCCTTTATTATCAGAAGCTCTCTTCCTTGACAGATACCAATCAGAAGACAAAGGGTGTCAACAAGCAATATATACATCATTTTCTCAAGGATTACTCTAGGAGTAGAGTTTAAGAGTATTTGTTTCACCTGGCGGTGGTGGCACACACCTTTAATCCCAGCACTTGGGAGGCAGAGGCAGGCGAATTTCTGAGTTTGAGGCCAGCCTGGTCTACAGAGTGAGTTCTAGGACAGCCAAGCAAGACTACACAGAGAAACCCTATCTTGAAAAAAACAAAAAACAAAAATCAAAAAACAAACAACAACAACAACAACAAAAGAGTATTTGTTTCACTTGCAGAGGACCTTGGTCCAGATTCCATCATAGATATTGTGACTCATCACCAATCTCTAATTCCAGTTTCAGGGAAACTGAAGCCCTCTTTTGAGGACTTTGTCATTCATATGGATAGATTCACATACATATACATAAGTTAAACAAAATAATAGCATTAAATTTTTTAAATCTACATATTGCTACATATTGACAATTAGCAGATGATGGCATGGATGTGGAGAATTGCAATTTATTGACTAGATTATACAGAAAATGGTGAGAGTCAAAAAAACAGTTGTCATAGATGCTTTGTAGGAAGTATGTGTAGCTAAACAATGATATCAAGTAAATGATAAATCATGTAAATTAGTCACTTGGCAAAGATAATGTCACATAAAAAGAATTCATAGCAGGATATGTCCCTCTCAATACATACATCTTCCAGATGTATATAAAGTTTAAAAAATAACAACAATCTTAAGGAAACAAACTGATAATAACTACCTTTTCATTCCACATTTAGGATTTCCACTTTAGATTACACAAGCCTTGACAAATTGCACTAATTGCACTCCTCTCGAATAGACAATCAATAGTTGTCAAGGACTAAACAAGCCAAAGTGCACAGTATCCCATTTGGTGAGGCTTATATCAAATTGCCCAGCTTAAGAGCCTTCATTTCAACCTCAAAACCTATTTGCTATACCTAGGCTTTTCAAAATGTACAGCATCCATCATGTGGCACGTTGATTGAGTTGAGTAATCAAACGTTGCCAGAGAATTAGAAAGCTTCTCTGTTTTGAGCATCATCACAAACTCAGAAAAAGCTTTTGATTCTCACCATGTCATTTTTGTGATTTCCAATTTGATGTTTTCCACAGTTTAATGCATACAAGCATATGCCTGCATACAGTGCACATATAATTCTGGAAAAATGCATTTTTTGATAGCATTACAATCATTCTTCTGTGCAGCTGACACATTCTTTTCAAATAGAAATGTAACGTCTTTTAATTGTATTGGCAGTGGAGAGATTGTAATTCTTTTGTCATCTAAATCACTCCATTTAGCTAGAACCTTTATTGCCACTTCAGAACATCTGGTCCAATTAAAGGTTAGCTGTGCCCCCTCGTTTGAATAGGAGAAGAAGGTTAATTTTAATAGCCCTTAGGCAGAAATGTGTTGTATTTTAAATCTGAGGTTTCATGTTATAAAGATGGTCTTGATAATTGATATCAATCTGTATTTTAGAACTTTACCAACATTTTATATATAGTAACAAACTCACAGACAACCGTGATGTTAGAAAGCATGCAAAATCATGATGTGCTATAATGCAAGTAGGATTCAAATAACCCTAACTCGGACTGGTTGGAATACATTTTGGAAACAGAAGCCCTTAAAGAAATATATAAAATAATGTCAGAATATCAAATGAAAAGTCCCAAAGTTAAAGTAAAGGAAGGAACATGAAAACAAGGGAGTGGTCATTCTGTTTTTCACCTGAGAGAACTCTGTAAGTCTATATGAACAACAGAAATCATGCTGTGCCAGAATGACAAGAACAAAGCTGAAGGAAAGCCCACAGAGACACAGGCTTCCCAGTAAATCCTGGAGGGAAAATGAATAGAGTAGACAGATGAGGAAGTAGGAAAATGTTCCACAGCATTGACACTTTAACTAGAATATCTCTTGGTATTCCCTGAATATTAAATGACAACACTTATAGTCCTTGGTAGGACTTCAATTCCATTTGATCATTAAGGTATTTAAAGCGTTTTTTATAAATTGAACATTTATTCTCATGATATGAGAAAAATAGCTCCTGTGCCACATTTCAGGTATTTTAGTAGTGATAACCAAGGGAAGAGAAATATAAAAATGACAACACTCTTTGAATAGCAGCTGACTGCAAAGGCACATAGCTTAGGAAGAACACACACACACACACACACACACACACACACACACACACACTATATATATATATATATATATATATATATATATCATATATCTTTCAGTGTACTCACTTGTGTTGACAACTCATCATTAAGTTATGTCAAAAATACCTTCCACATAGTAAAAAAACCAAAACAAAAAACAAAAAACAGTACAAGCGAGTTTTGTATCTGTTGACTGCTCAGTTACTTCTCACATAGGACCTGTCTCAGTCTTCTCACAAGTTACATATATATGTTATAATGGAAGGTTTCCCATATTACATATAAGGCACATTATTCAAAGCCACCTAAACTGACCAAAAAACACTGGCTGTGATATTTATCTATTAGCCACACAGAAAGTTACATTGGGAAGAGGCAACTCTTCCTGTTTTTAACCAACACTTTCCATGAAGGAGAATTGAACAGGCAGCTTCATATTATTGCAAATCATTACATTTATTTCTTCTGACCATGATTGATTTGACAAAAACATATTTTTATAGAAGAAAAATGAGAGGGCTGCTTTTAGATTTGTGCTCACAAATAGAATCAAACAAATATAAAATTGCTTTAGAATTATGCTTCTTGTTTGCAGTGCATTCTTTATTGCCCCAAACTAGGAAAATAGTCATCAAATTATGTGACTACAGCAACCCCCCAAAGTATCTTTGATATAGAAAACACTAATATCAATTATGTACATCTACTACTGATTACTTAGGGGGAATCTTTTTTATGTAAAATATAAACTTCTTTCAGGATTTCTCTTTTACTTTTTGACCCCGACATATAGGATTCTAAATGTGAAAATTTCAAAACAAAATAACTTTTGTAGTAATTTAATAACTTCTAAAGCATGGAGGGGTATATGAAAAGGTTCTGGGGAAGGGAGAAATGTTGTAATGGTATAATAAAAAAAGAGTTGAGTCCTCTTAACTGATATGCTAAAGAGAATACACTAACGACAAATGAGTCTGTGAAATGATGACCAATATAATACATCATCATCAAAATATATATTCAAACTATGAGATACTTCTAAACACTTATAGAATCGCCCAATTCCCAAACATTAACAGCACAAAATCAATGAGTTATCAAGTCATTAAATATGGAAGAAATAAAAATATGTGAAATTAACTGAAAGAACACAATATATATAAATAACATATACTTTTGATTTTAATTATTTGGCATTCTTGAAAATGCGAAGTTATGGAGGCTGTAGAAACATCATTGGTGGTAAGAATTTTAGTAAAAACCCTGCAAGTCTGCAAAGTTGTAGCTTCACATACACATTTGCTCAAACCCATGAATAAGAGTCAACTAAGCTTTGGCTCATAATGATGTGTCTAAGAATGTCCATCGATTTTAATGTAGTAGAGAACATTGATTATATTAGAAGTTGTGCATGTAGAGAGGCATTGATATGGAAATTTTCTGTTCCTCACTTTCAATTTATTTATGAGTCTAAAGCTACTTTATATTATGAAGTCTCTTTTAAAATATATTAGGAAAGTCCAGTAGAATATTTGAAATTATTCCTTTCTTATGGTTCCAGTCTGCAAAAATTCTAAAAGAACCTTCACCATTATTAAGAAAAGATTCCTTGTGTATTCTTAAGGATACTATTCTCCCACCATCACTGAAAACCACTAATCTACAATATTTTAGCTACATTTCCACACAAATGCTCCAAGCAGTCATTGATGTATTAGACATGAATACACAGGGATAAATAATTAGACAATTTGACTTAACTTCAAAGCAGTACAGGTTAGCACATAGCTGCAAAATCTGTCTCTGCTTTAAAGTAGTGAGACAGTAAGATAAGCTACAGTTTGATGAATTACAACATAGGCAAGCAATCAAGAATGTTGATCGCCCTCTTACTTTTCTGTTTTTACTGCTCTGAATTAGTCAGAAGATTATCTCATTTCAACCTTACTTTTTGAATAATTTTAGATATTCCAAATCAGAGTCATCACTATAAATATCATGAAAAGCAATATTTCTTATGCAGTGATTAACCAGTAAGTGTAATTTCATTTAAGAAAATCAAAGAAAAATAAATATACACTCATAAATGCTAACTCACAGGTAGAATTTCACTAAACACTTCTTTTTGCACTTCCTTTAAGAGTTATGATCTTTGAACATTAGCATTGCAAATACATATATACATTGTTTTCAATTTACTTCTAAGAAGTACTTTGTCTAATGCCTTTGGCAAGCAAGCAATTCATCATTGGTAACACAAGCATATGCTGTTTGGGAATTAGTAGGCACTCATCTCCATCCGATCATCCTGTCCCTGAAGAAGAAATCAAAATTGATCTGCAATCTCATTACCTAATGATGATCATCTTCTTTCCCTTTCTTGAGCTTTATATTGAGGATTTCAGTGACATACAACACTGCAATCTAAGCAATAAATCTGAAGTTATGAACAGCTTGCTTTTATGGAAATATGTCAAACTGAGTACATTAAAAGGATAACTTTTATATCAGCTAGTCACAACTTATTTTTCATATTCATCTCTGATACACATTTAAACAAAACATTCCATTTGATATTGTACTTTTATAAATATTATAACTTATAAAGACAAGTTAAATGAGGAATTCCAGTGACCACACACGAGGAAAATATATATTTTTTTACATTTTTTTTTATTAAAATTGAGCCGTAGACAGTGAGCCTTAATGAGAAGGCTCAGATAATCAGGTCCTACTTTCTCTGATGTATTTCAATTACTTTAGCCACCAAATAGACTTTCCAAGTTGTTCATCCTCTGTACTAGAATTTGAAATAAGCATTTAGTGATCAATTCCCAAATTTAGGGACTTTAAGGAAGGCAGTCTATATCTCATTTTACCTCCTACTTACAAAAATCTATCCAAATTATATCTTAAATTCCCTGGGACAGAAAAATCTGAACAGAATTGCAACATGTTGCTTATTTGAGATCAGAACATATTCGAATTCTATGTGTTCATCTCCTTTGTTCACCCTCTTCTTTAGCAATTTCTCCTTGTCTCACTGTCCAGCAGCTATCTCCCCTTCAGGAATATATCTCACTTCCTCTCAGGTCACAGATCGATCTGCTTCTATTTCAGTGTATAGATGTTTTTTGTTTATTTCCAAAAGCTCTTTTCTTGTCTACCTACAGGGAAAAAGGTTGGAAAATCAAAGGGCTTGCAGATTCTTGCATTTTAATTCAGTAATTTATCTCCTAAATTATACTTCAGTGAGGATCTCCTTAAGAATCATTTTATAGCAACATTTAAAGTTTTATAAAACATTGAAAATGTTATATAAAAACTTATGTCCAAATTTCTGACATTGCTATATAACATCTTAATGTTAGAATACTTAGAGATGTATTCATATCTATCCTGACACAGGTGAGCCATGAGCCATACATTGGACATGCCTGACCCATAGTAATCAGAGGTCGCAAACACCATTTAGAAGATAAAAGGACAGTAAATATTAGTATATAGATGTCTTTATCCTAAATTTTCTTTAATCCATCCTCCTGTCTGTCTAACAAAGGAACTCCTGGCCAACAAAGGGTTGTATAATTTATCTTATTTCCTAAAGGATATTTTTATACCAATAATGATATGACTTACTTAGAGGCTCATGGAAATTTAAAAATTGAGACAAATTTTAAAATATAGTATATAATTATATTTCCAATGTTTTGGAAGGCTTCCAACCTGGTCTATGATATAAGAACTCTGTCTCAATTCTGTCTCTGAAGAATTTCAGTCCCCTTTCTAATATACAGCTAGTCAAAATGCACAGTTTTAAAACACTTGTAAGGTTTTGATACATATTAAAATTTTATAAACATGAAGTGTGAAATAGGGGCCTGTAATTTACTGTCTTCATCAAAGATTTTAAATAGTAAATAAACTTCTGTTTGGAAGTACAAATCCTTAGTGCAAGTGTCTTTCAAATGCCTCTATTCACCACAAGGTCATCTGGAATTTTAAAACAAGTCCTTTTCCTTATGATTTACCCTGCTCCTCTTGTACCTAGCAAACTACTCTTACATGCCTGACAACATGAAGAAGACAGAAAAAACGACTTAATTGAATGACTTGATTGAATTCAGTAACAATAGAATATCTATTTAATATATATATATATATATATATATATATATATATATATTATCTCTAATATAATGAACTGCATGCTAATTACTCAAATTCCACCCCAGTAGTCATTTTTTTCATGTCTTTCCTTTTTGTGAAAATTGATGAATGTATGTGATATCAGAGACACACAAATAATCTTGATGAGATCTTATTACAAAATTTACATATGAAGATTTATTACCAAAGAAACATTAGTACATAGTAAAGTAGCATAAGAAATACAATAAAGTGTTACTCACAAATAGAAAAATTTAAGACTATTTCTTACTTAATCTAATATAACCTTTATATAACAACAGGTGTTTGGATCAAGCAAAGGACTTTGTATGTTGGAATATTTTTTGCATGCAACTATATTGATGTTTTGACTCTAATTTAATGTAGTTAAAATATACCTCATTAAAGATAGTATATATTAGTTAATATTTCTAAGTACGTATTTTATCTTGTACCACATAACTTCTACTACTCACTGGTATAAACAATACAGTTTCCTGTCCCACTACTATTCCAAATGGTTATCATAATACCACTTTCCATTAAATGTGAGCCAAATTAATGTGTACCATACTAAAGAATATTCCTTTATAGACATAGCAACTTCCTGCTAATTCACTTACTATTTATTTTGAGTAGGGTAGAACATTTCCCAGGTGAAGTTTGCATATTGTAAAATAGATGCTAAAGACAAATAATAAAACTAAAGTAGAAGCATATAAAACAATTTGCTTGATGTGAAACTAACACAAAAAGAAGAAAGAATGAGTTCATGTTTGTATTAAGCCTCTAATTTTGAATTATTTCTTATACAATAAGAATAGCATAGTTTACCATTGAAATACATATTCAATTGCATTTAATGTTTAGTATTTCTGTTTATGTAACCAACATGAAATGATGATTCATATTCGTACTTCAAAGTAATCACAAGCCCAAGCATGGAGAGGAATTGTATTTTATTTTTTTATTAGATATTTTCTTTATTTACATTTCAAGTGTTATCCCCTTCCGATTTTCCTTCCAAAAGTCCCTCCCCCTAATCCCCCCCCCCCC
>JADRCC010106685.1:0-12003 GCA_019843855.1 Hylomyscus alleni
TTTTTTTTTTTTTGGAGACAGGGTTTCTCTGTATAGCCCAGGCTGTCCTGGAACTCACTCTGTAGACCAGCCTGGCTTCAAACTCAGAAATCCACCTGCCTCTGCCTCCCAAATGCTGAGATTAAAGGTGTGCGCCACCACTGTCTGGCTTCTGGTTTTGAGTTTTGCTGCCTGACTCTACTTCCTTTCTCTACTTCCCATATGCTGACGCTGATGCAGCAGGAAACCAGGACATATATACAACTGAAGGTTGAATGTGATTAGTTGGTTGTAAGAAGACCTATGTGATAAAACTTTTCACATTGAAAGTTACTGTCATGACAGAAAATAATGTTCATGAGCCTTTATTATATCCCAGACCATAGAAAGGTTATCTGCTCAATCGATTTTACATTTATTTATTGAACAAATACTTTTTTTACGAATATTTAAATTTACGAATTGTAAATATTTTTATAAAAAAGTGTTTGCTGGAAATTAGAGATTCTATCAGTTAGGAAGATCTCAAATGAATGCTCTTTGATCTGTTAATCTTGTAAGTGCAAGTATAGTAGGCTTTAAAAATAGACAAAACACAAAGCAAAGATATGAGAGCTTTTAACTGCTTGGCAAATAGAATGCGTGCCTTGAGGATACGTCAGAGATTGACAGCAGTTCCTCCTGGAAGGGGCTAGGGTAAGGTGGGTTTTCCTTCCTGTACACACATTTTAAAACCATCATTTAAGATTTGGACCCTGTGTTTACTAACTCTTCTCCAAAGAAGAAGAAAAGAAAATGATGAAGACTTTTTGTAGTTTGTACTTTTAGTGGCAATATACAAAGATTTCATGGTAGGGTTTTCAGATATAATCTATGTATATTTGTCTCCTGCTTCCTCATTCAATGGCCCGTGTTCACCCTCTTATCCTTAGCAGTTCCTCTTTTGCCCTCATCTCATATGTCAGTGGTTTCCTTTCTAGTTTTCTGAGCCATACTTAGATTAGCACCCACATTTATGCTTATATATATAAAATTTAAAAGCTACGATCAGCATATGAGAGGGAATATGTATTTGACTTTGTTAGCCTGCTTTTTCTCACTTAATATAATAATTTCTAGTTCTATTACTCTCCTAAAAATTTAATTTTTAAGAGCTTTTTAAATTTTTAAGAGCTTCTTAAATTTTAAACTTTTAAAATTACATTGTATACAGGTATATGTTCATTTTCCTTCCCTACTGATTTGTTGATGGACATCTAGGCTGATTCCATTTGATATTGTGAATGCACATAGGTGTGTGACTGTCCCGGCAAAAGGATATACACCTCTTCAGATATATGATCAGGACTGGTATATTGGGGTTATATGACAGTTTTAGTTTTAAAAGAAATCTCCACGCTTATGTCTATAGTGGCTGGTTGAGTGTGCATTCTCCTTAGCAGTGAATGAATGTTCTTTCCCCATATCCTTGCCAGCATTGTGCTTATTTCTTTTTTATTTTTTTAATTGGGTATTTTATTTATTTACATTTCAAATGTTATCCCCTTTCCTGGTTTCCCCTCCACAATTCCCCTATCCCATCCCCCTCCCCCGTTTCTATGAGGGTGCTCCCCCACCCACACATTCCTGCCTTACCCCTCCCTCTAGCACTCCCCTACACTGGGGTATGGAGCTTCAGGACCAAGGGCCTCTCCTCCCATTAATGCTAGATAAGGCCATTTTCTGTTATATATGCAGCTGGAGCCATGGGTCCCTCCATGTGTGTGCTCTTTGGTTGGTGGTTTAGTCTCTGGGAGTACTAGGGGGTCTGGTTGGCTGATATTGTTGTTGTTCCTATGGAGTTACAACCCCCTTCAGCTCCTTCAGTCCTTTCCCTAACTCCTCCTCCATTGGGGTCCCTATGCTCAGTCCAGTGGTTGACTTTGAGCATCCACATCTGTATTTGTCAGGCTCTGGCAGAGCCTCTCAGGAGACAACTATATCAGGTTCCTGTCAGCAAGCACTTTGTGTCTGCGGTAGTGTCTGGGTTTGGTGTCTGCATATGGGATGGATCCCCAGATGGGGCAGTCTCTGGATGGCCTTTCCTTCAGTCTCTGCTCCACACTTTGTTCCCATATTTCCTTTAGACAGGAGCCCTTCTGGGTTAATTTGGAGATGAGTGGGTGACCCCATCCCTCAACTGGGGACCTTGTCTAACCTCTCCATATGGTCTCTACAGGTTCTCCCTCCCCTTTGTTGGGCATTTGAACTAATCTCATCCCTTTTGGGTCCTGGAATCCTCTTGCTTTCCTGGTTTCTGGGACTTTCTGGTGGTTACCCCCAGTTCCCTATCCCCCATTGCTGTACATCTCTGTTCAATTTCCTGACCCTCTGTAGATCACCATCGTCTCCTCCCATAGTGTTTATTTATGATATCCATTTTTATGTTGGTGAAATAGAATCTCAAAGTAGCCTTAATTATTAGTTTGTATGTTTTGTGGTCTTTGGACTATATATTGTTTGGCTTTGTGAAGAAATAGAGCATTTATTTATTACTATTTATTGGGTGTTCATTATCTTAGCTCTTCTAGGAGCTAGATTGATTACAGAAGTCTTTTCTGTGGAGAAATAAGATCATTCTAGGCAGTAGGAGAAACTGTAGAACTTTAGGAGGAAGGTGGAGAAAGGGCAGACCATTTGAGTGAGCGTTTACCATGTGTGGGTGGTCAGGAACGTTGCTCATTCCCTGGCTTTCATCCGGGGAGTGAGCACTGCTTCACATCCCTCCAGGGTGACAGGACCAGCATCTCACTGGGTTTCCAGAAAGCTATGGATCTATAAAGTCATATTTGTATCTCATTCTTCACACCTTTAAGGTCTGCAGCTCTCCATAGCTCCCATAACACCACAGGAGACCAGGGAAGGTGCCTATTAAGTCTTCCCTCAGAGATTAGCTCAGGTTTTCTTTTAAAATGATTAGAATGCTCAAAAAGAAAGAGAAGCAACGAGAGTTTGCTTGCTCAGGATCCCTTGCATTGTTGATGCCTTTGTAAGGGAGGAGGCAGCAACCTTCCATACCTTGAAGATACGGAAAACTAATGTGACTGAACACAATTAAAATAGCTAGAAAAATAATGCTAGAAATAGTGATTTTTTTTCTTGTCCCTATGTACCTCTATTAATTTAGAATTCATCATAAAGGGAATAATTTAAGTTTTTTTTAAAAAATTTTTCATTTATGTGGTAGTACATCACTTACAGGGTAGTGTGTTAAATATTTTGATGTGTTAATTCATTTTATCCTTTTTAAGATCCTTATTGCTATTTCTGTCTCTGATAATGAAGCAGACTCATAGAAAATCTACCCAATTTTCCCTGTCTGCAAGGCCACGAACGTAGCTGGGTTTCATGTTCAAGAAGGAGAACATAGGACCAAATCAGCAAAGAGATACGTTTAATCTTCCATATTTTCTGTCTCAAAAGTTATCAATTCACTTTAAGTACCGATGTCAGCACTTTCGGATAAATAATTTGACAGTAAGGGGACATCCTTGTTTTGATTACATGACATTAGAAATGTGACAAAGGTGGAAGTTTGTTAGCTTGTGTGTTCAATCAGAGATTTGACTTGGCTTAATTCAATTTTCCAGATGAATAGAAAAAGAAATTAATACAAGGTAATATTTTATTGCGTTTGACTCTTATTAGGTAAACATGATAATATCTTATCTAAACTTGTTAAGTGGTTAATTTTTTCATGTTGGAATATAAAAACCTTAGTAGTTAAAGGATCAAATAAGCAAAAGCAATCAGCAGAGGATGGGAAGCTCAAACTCCACATTCTACAGCATGGAATTTATTCATTCCATAAGACAATTTTTACCTTACTGAAGCACTAGATTTTATTCAGAAAATATTACCAAATACCAGAGCCTATAAAGAAAAATTAACTTTTACTAAAGATACCAGGAATACAGCAAAATATGAGGAGTTAATGTCTTTGCTCTTAGGATCCCTAAAATGTGCTACAAAGGTCTGGTAGTAAAAATTCTTTGAAGCCTGTTGTACTCCATGGTAAGTTTCCTATGGAAAAAATAAAAGATGAAAGAATGTCCTTTTGTGCTTGCTAGCTGCCTCCCTGTGGGTCTCTCCATCCTTGGAGGTTGTCGGCCACCAGCCTATGAGGGTGAGGAGAGCAGAGTCAGGGGGTAGGGTTCAGGTGGCCGTGAATACAATGGAATGACTTCCAGGAACGTCTTCAGTGAGACGGCTTAATTTTACTTGGGGTGAACAAGGGCTGTATAGACCTTGAGGAGTGAGTAGAGATTTTCAGGGTAGGTGTACATTATTGGCTGGGGTCGAAGTGCTGGGAATGATTCATTTACATGAAGGAGAATTCTAAGAACCTTTCTGGCAGGTTCTTATTGGAGAGAGGAAGTTAAACCTGTAATATGGCCAGAGAATGTCCTCATAGAAGGGGAGATAGAGGCCATGCACTGGAGCCTGTAAGCTAAGGGCAGGGAACGAGCCATCCTTTCTGCTACCGGTCTCAGGATGAGATTTTCAGGGTTGTGTACATGTCTCCATCTTACTCTTGCTCCGGACTGGCTCCCCAGGCCACACGTGCCCACACCTCCCAAGCATGCCTCCTAAATTCTACTCCTTTTTCTTCATGAAAAGTTCTAACATTGTATTATCTCTCATTTAACTATGAGAATTGAGAGAATACATAATTTATAACATCTTTCATTAGAATGTCAAGTAGCCTGTGCAATGTACAGCTGGCAGTGAAGTTTAATTCTTGCACAGGGCTTCTTGCTCAGGCCCTGCTCTATACTCTAGAACACAGATTTGCACTCAGCTAGCAGAATGGTCTCAGAGATCTCCACAGAATGGCAGCATCATCATTGTATGAGTGTATGTGTGCATGCTATGTACATACTATACATGTTTATTCACATGTATACATTTAAACATGTTAACACAGATGCACATGCCACACACACACTTAGACACACTCAAATTCACAACATTCATACAAACACATACACAATCACACACTTATACACCGAGACCACCATCACAACCACTACCACCATCATAGCGAAATCACAGTAATCAACAAAACCTGCTCATTGATATCTCT
This sequence comes from Hylomyscus alleni, assembly GCA_019843855.1. NCBI lineage: Eukaryota > Metazoa > Chordata > Mammalia > Rodentia > Muridae > Hylomyscus > Hylomyscus alleni. The sequence goes on from JADRCC010106685.1 coordinate 5,105, forward strand.
CAACATCAATGGCGTCAATTCCCCAATAAAAAGATACAGACTAACCAAATAAATGTAAAAACAGGATCCATCATTGTGCTGCATCCAAGAAACATACCTTGACATCAAAGATAGACATTGCCCAGGCATAAAAGCACGGGAAATGTATTCCAAGCAAATGAGCAAAAGAAGCAAGCTGCTGTGGACATTTTATCATTTGAAAAAAAAATCAGACTGCACATCAAAATTAATCAAGGGAGATATGGAAGAACACTCCATGCTCATCCAAGGAGAAATCCACCAAGAAGGCATTGCAATTATTAACATTTATGTATCAAACACAAGGGCATCCAAGTCTGTAAAAGAAACACTACTGCAGTATATTCATATATTGCCCTCACACACTGATAGTAGGAGACTTCAATGATCCACTTTTGCCAAAAGACAGGTCATCCAAACCAAAACTAAACAGAAAAATACTGAAGATAACTGACATTATAAACTAAGTGAACCTTTATAAATGGATATTTATAGAACATTTCACCCAAACACAAAAAAATAAATCTTTTTCTCTGTACCTTATAATACTTATAATACTTTCTCCAAAATTGGCCACACACTCAGACACAAAGAAAGCCTCAAAAGATATGAGAAAATTGAAATAACATCCTATATTCTATGTAACCATCATTGATTAAAGCTAGATATCAACAATAACAGAAGCAACAAAAGGCTTACAAACACATGGGAATTGAATAACTCACCTTAATAACTGAAAAATATGTCAAGACAGAAAGTAAGAGGAAGTAAAGACTTATTGGAATTGAATGAAAATAAATACAACATGTACCCAAATCTATAGGACATAATGATGGTAGTTTTAAAGAGAAAGTTCATAGCACTAGGGTCTACATAAAAAGGGGGTGAGGGGAATAGCTTTATCTAGAGACCTAGCTATACCATTCCTGGGCATATAGCCAAATATGCTCCATAATACCACAAAGACACTTGCTCAACTATGTTCATAACAGATTTATTTGAAATAACCAGAAATGGAAACAACCAAAGACTGGATAAAGAAAATGTAGTACATTTATACAATGAAATACTACTCAGCTATTAAAAATTAAAGACATCATGTGATTTTCAGGCAAATGTATAGAACTAGAAATATCACTGAGTGAGGTAACCCAGGCCCAGAAAGATGCTCAATTATAAGTTGATATAACTGTAAAATACAGGATTACCATGACACAATCCACAGACCCACAGAAGCTAAGTAATGAGGAGGGCCCAAGGCGGGTATTCTTGAAATAAAATAGACTCCTGAGGTAGATGGAGGGAGAAAACTGGGTGGGAGAGGGTTTGGGAGGGGAATGGGATTGGGATCTGATGTGGAGGGAGAGAGAGAATTTGCAGAAAGGGCTGGGAGAGAGAAGGGAAACCAGTAGTGGTAGGGGGTGTGCAATTTAAGACATGGAACAGGGGGACTCACAGGAGTCTATGGGGGTGATGATAGCTGAGATTCCTAGCAGTGGAGGATATAGAGGCTGATGTCACCTCCTGTAGTCAGGCAGGACTTCCAGTAGAGGATGGGGACACCAACCCATCTACAAAATCTTCAGCCCCAAATTTCCTGTCTATAAGATATGCAGGGATAAAGATGAAGCAAAGATCGAGGAGATGGCTAGCCAATGATTGGCCCAACTTGAGACCTGTCCCAAGAGAGAGAACCAACCCCTGACACTATGAATGATACTCAGTTATGCTTCCAGACAGAAGCCTAGAACAACTGTCCTCTGAGAGGCTTCGTCCGGCAGCTGATGGAAACAGATGCAGAGACTCACAGCCAAACTTTAGGTGAGCTTGGGGAGACTTGTGGAAGAATGGGAGAATGACTGAGGGAACTGGAGGGGTCAACGTCCCCACAAGAAGATCTACAGAGTCAACTAACTGGGCTCACAGGAGCTTACAGAGTCTGAGCCACCAACCAAGGAGCATGACTTGGCTGGACCTAGGCCCCGTACAGGGATGTAGCGGATGGGCGGTGTGGTCTCCATGTGGGTCTCCTAACAAGTGGACCAGGGGCTGACTTTAACTCTGTTGCCTCCCTTTAAATCCCTTTCCCCTAGCTGGGTTATCTTATGTGGCCTCAGTGGGAGAGGATGCATCTAGTCCTGCTTCAACTTGATATGCCAGGGTGGGTTGGTACCCATGGGAGGGGCTTCCCTTCTCAAAGAAGGAGGAGAAGGGAGAATGGGAGAAAGGGCTGTGCAAGGGTGCAACTGAGAGAAAAGGGAGGGGAGATGTGATCGGGATGTAAAATGAGTAAGTACATCAATTAAGGAAAAAATGGAGAAATCTCATACTAATAATTTAACAGCTCTGGATACCCTAAAGCTCTGGAACAAAAAGAATAAATCATACTTTAAAGGAGTAGATGGCAAGAAATAACTAAATTTGGGCCTGAAATAAATAAAATTGAAACAACAACGATATCGACAAAAAATGCCAATGCAAAGAATTAATGGAACAAAGGGTTGTTTTTTTTTTTTCAGTAAAATCAATAAAATTGGTAAACTCTTATCCAAATTAACTAAAAGGCAGAGAGAGAAGATCCAAATGAACAAAATTAGAGATGAAACACAGAGGAAATCCAGAGAATTATACTTTAAAAAAATTATTCCACCAAATTGGAAAATCTAAAAGAAATGGAACAAATATTCTCCATTAGATCAAAATCAGATAAGTGATTTAAATAGAACTATATCCTTTTCTATTTGAGTGTAATAGAAGCAGTCATTAAAAGTCTCCCAAATAAGGAGAGACCCTTGGCCCTGTGAAGGTTCTATGCCCCAGTTTAGGGGAATCCAGGGCCAGGAAATGGGAGTGGGTAAGTCAGTGAGCGGGATGGGGAGGGAGGGAACAGGATTTTTTGTTTTTGTTTTTTTGTTTATTTTTATTTTTTTCTTTTTTTCGGAGGGGAAACTGAGGAAGGAGATATCATATGACATGTAAATAAAGAAAATATATAATAAAAAATGAAGTAAAAAAGAATTTAAAAAGTCTCCCAAATAAAAAAGCCCAGGGCCTGATGGCTCAGAATTCTACCAGACATTTAAAGAAGAACTAACTCCAATACTTCTCAAGTTATTATACAACATAGAAACAGAAGACACATTGCTAAATTCATTTTATGAGACTATACTTATCCTGATTCCCAAACCATATTCTCAACAGAGAAATAGAATTACAGACCAATTTCCCTTATGAACATAGATGCAAAAGCTTCAATAAAATACTTGCAAAGCAAGTCCAAGAACACATCAAAAAGATCATTCACCATGATTAAGTAGGCTTCATCCCAGAGATGCAGGTTGATTTACCATATAAACAAACTGAAAGAAAAAAATACATGATCATCTTATTAGATGCAAAAAGCCCCTTGACAAAATCAATCCCACTTCATGATAAAAGTACTGGAAAGACTGGGAATACAAGAGCCTTAACATAATAAACATAGTTTACAAAAAGACCATAGCAAACATCAACTAAAATAGAAACTTAAAGCAATTCCACTAAAATCATGAACAAGATAAGGGTATCTACTCTTTCCATATATATTCAGTATAGTACTTGAAGTTTTAGCTAGAACAACAAGACTACTGAAGGAAACCAAGGGATATAAATTGGATAGGAGGGAGTCAAAGTTATTTGCAGATGATGTAATAGTAACATGAGTGACTGACTCTAAATATTTCACCAGGAAACCCTTACAGCTGTTAAACACTTTCAGCATAGTAGTTGGATACAAAATAACTCACAAAAATCAGTAAGCCCTTCCACATGTAAATGACAAATAGACTAAGAAAGAAATCAGGAAAGCAACCCCTTCCACAAAAGTCTCCAATAATATAAAGCTTGGGGCAATGCTAACCAAGCAAGTGAAAGACTTAGATAAAAACTTTTAGACAGCCGGGCGAGGTGGCACATGCCTTTAATCCCAGCACTTGGGAGGCAGAGGCAGGCGGATTTCTGAGTTCGAGGCCAGCCTGGTCTACAGAGTGAGCTCCAGGACAGCCAGGGCTACAAAGAGAAACCCTGTCTCAAAAAAAAAAAAAAAAGCTTTTAGACATTGAAGAAGCTGTAAGAAGATGAAAAGATCTCCCATGCTTATGGATCAGTAGGATTAATATAATGCTGTGGGCAACCTGTTACGGCCCCATATCCCACACCTGGGATTAAAATGAAAACATATTCTCATAATGTTTTTTTTTGTGGTTTTCAAAGAAACCCAAACTCCAAAACTGTCACTTGAGAGCCCAGTGAGGTTAGTTGTCTTGTTCAATTAAAAGGAGTTAATAAGTCGGTAACAGGGAGCAGCCTGGTCTTTCTGCTTCCAAAGTCTCTGTGCTCGCCTCAGCCCGGCCCCCTACCCGCTGGAACAGAATTATGGTTCATAAAACATAGAATGAATTATGGCTTGCCACAGCATGATGGAAGCAACTCATACAAATCAAGGAAGCTTATGTGATTTGTGGACTTGAGTAGGACCTGTCACGTGGTCTTGAGATTTTTATAATGGGAGGTCTATAGAGGGAACCAGAGAAAAGGTGGTATGGATGATCCGAGTTCTTATATCCTCTAAAGGGATTCTAAACCCTTGGTTGATTATTATTACCAGCTAGATTCTTTCGGTGGTGGTTTGGCCATGAGAACAGAACACTTAAGAATGGGGTTTGTAGAGTCTGGAAAGGCAGATACACTACAAGACTAGACAACATAGGCTTTAAAAGCAATAGGTTATTAAATGAAAACCCCACTGCTATATATGGGACACCTTATTGGAAGTTATTGGTCAGAGAAGTCTAATAGACACCAAAACCAATATAGGCCATTGCCATTTTTCTTGGTTACCCACTAGAACAATTAATGAGACCCCCCAAATTCTGTAAAATCCATACACCTAATGTGCACGATATAGAGAAATCAATCTGAAACTTAGCTAGAAGGTTCCTTCCCGCTGGATGGCTCTCATGGTCCCGGATGATGCTATGTGGGTTGCTGTGTGCTGAAGACAGTGGTCATCTAGCTGTGAACTCTACAAACTATAATACCAGCACTTCAGAAAAGATGTGCCCATTGATGAAATTGGTGGCATTACTGTTATGGGGGTAACCAACCACTCTTTAATTGAATTTGAGGTTTGTTATAAAAACCACTTCCTGAATACTTATGTTTAAACTCACAAGACTCTCCTAACTTTAAACAGAAAAACCTACCTATCCTTTCAGCACATGGAGATAAATGCAAAGACCCACAGCTGCACAAGATGCTGAGGAAAAAAAGGACGCTTAAAGGTTCAGCTTTAGACAAGAAAAGTGTATCACCCCCTTAAGGCTCAGGGAAAATTGTGGAAGGGGAGATAGGAATGGTGTAAGAGCCAACGGATTGGGTAAAGGGCTTCCAAAAGACCATCTCCTAAGCAGGACACAGCCACGGCTGCTGTGAAAATGGTCAGAATGGCCATGCATACTCATGCTGTGTCAGCTCCTCCTAAAAACTGGCTAGGGGACACATACACACGTGAATTATGTATTCTGGTGCCTCACTTCCTCATATTTTACGCTTCCATCCTGTCCCTACCGGCCTATACATTTGTTTCCTTCACTAGTTTTAGTAAAGATGGTATTTTTTTCTTATAAAAATTCTAAGGATAATTCACCTGCTACCATGTGAGGCTCCGGCTAGAAAGTATCTTTAAGTGAGAAAGCTCTCTATCTTTGTTTACCCTCGATAGACTTCATACCCTCATAGACTTCAGATTGGAAGGGCATAGGACATATACATTTCTATTGTTTGTAAGTCATATAAATTGTTATAACACCCTGGAATGGTTAGGATAGGGAAATGATTCCAGAGAGATTAGTTACAGATTATTAAATTTTCATGTAAAAGAATCTAATCTAGAGGAAATGGGAGAAGAATTATAGAGGTACTTGATAGTAAGCTATGTGATATTCAGTTTGACTTTTATTTTTGGGTCCTTGTTCATCCAACATCACTCAGACTTGTATGTGTTTAGATATTTTCTAAGCAGTATGTTAAAAATTAATATCTGCTCAGCTTCAGAAGTTCTCAGTAACTAAGAGTGTGGATCTCAAAGTCTATATTCTCAATAAGCCTTTCAGTGACAGTTTTGTCAAGCAGATGACCCAGAGATGACAGCCTGCAACCTGGCCCCAAGGCTTGTAAATGAAAAAAAAAAGTGACTTCAGGGATGTACCAAATTTCTGAAATGTTCCATATTTATTTTTCCTTTTATCTAAAAAAAATTGAAATTATGTCATATTAAGACATTCAAATTGGCTTGACAGCTCTCTCTAGGGAGTCTTTGCCATTTGGCTGTTTAGTGTTTGAACCCATTGATGGGCAGTGATTGAAATATGCAGTCCTTGGGTGCGACAAGCCTTCTGACTTGACTCAAAATGCAAATGAAAGCTAATAGTTATTCTCCCTACAACACTAAGCTTGAGCATTAATGTCTTAAGCATTCACGTGGCTAAGCCACTCTTCCAAGCTCTATAAGCTAGTGAGTTTAGTGTGGTGAGAACACTGAAAAACATGCCTTTCATGGTATAGGAAAGAACTTTCTTGACTCTCTTTGTTATCAGCATGAGGTTGAGAGATGTATCTCAACAAAGATGTGATTAAGGGGTGCCTAACAGATGAGTTTGCTAATATTAATAGCATTCTTCTGTTTCTGATTCCAGTTACTGGTAGGCGTTTGACTGGCCACCTCTTTCAAGGGCAGCCTCACTGTAACTCTGGTTCAGGGTGAAAGACTACTTTTTTTTTCCCATTTTTTTATTAGATGTTTTCTTTATTTACAATATCTCCTTTCCCAGGTTACCCCCCCC
>JADRCC010106702.1:0-12251 GCA_019843855.1 Hylomyscus alleni
TCTCTCTCTCTCTCTCTCTCTCTCTCTCTCTCTCTCTCTCTCTCTCTGTGTGTGTGTGTGTGTGTGTGTGTGTGTGTGTGTGTGTGTCTGTGTATGTATGCACGTGTGTGTTCAGGAAGTGCTTGTCACAGCATATTCTGTGGCATCAAAGGACAACTTTTGACAGACTATTTTCTCTTTCCACCTTATTTTTTCTGTGTATAGATGTTTTGCCTGTGTGTATGTCTGTGTACATGGTGCCCAAGGAAGCCAGAGAATGATGTTAGATCCCTGGAACTGTAGTATAGGTGGTTGTGAGCTAAACTCAGGTCCTGTGGAAGAGCAGCCAGTGTTATTAACCACTGAGCTATGTCTTTAGCCCTACACCTTGTTTTTAAGGCAGATTGCCTCTTGTTGTTTCTGCCATGCTGTGTTCTCCAGACAAGCTGGGCAAAGCATTTCCAGGCTGCCTCCACTTCCTGCCTCCACCTCCTGTTGCCATGTAGGAGTACTGATTTTTCACATGCATTCTAGAGACTGAGGTTGGGTCTCAGGTTTGTGTGATGAGAACTTTTGCCCACTGAACCATCTCAACAACCCACTAAGTATGTGTTTATTTAAGAAAAATATATGCAAACAAAACATGGGCAAACACACAAGTGTGTGCTATGTCTTTCCCCTTCAAACCCTCTGTTCATTTTTATGGTGTTTCTCTAAATCACTATATTTTAAAAATCTAATCAATCTAAATAAAATAGAAAATTAATATTTATAATCTATTTATAATTATTTTACTCATTCCATTTAAAACATATGATTAGGGTTTATTTCTTCAAGTTATTTAGTATTTTCAGCATATCATCATTTTGTCTGGATTTCTTACTTCTGTATTTGGTATTGATTACTGGGTTTTAGTCTGTTGTCTTTTAACCTTTTACTGGCCAGGATATTACATTGCCCAATTGTGATGGCTATTCTTGACTGTCATCTTGACTATATCTGGAATTAACTAAAACCCCCAAATAGAGGGTGCACCTGTGAGGAACTTCTGCTTAATTTAAAATGGGAAGGTATTTTTCTAATCCAGAGTTCTGAGGCAAGATGGCATACCTTTAATCCAGATCTTTAATCCATATCTAATCTGGCCCAGACCTTCTGTTGGAATCCTATATAAAGACAGAGAAGAAGGAATCTTTTCCACTTTGACAACTTGCTCTCACCTCACTAGCAAGTCCATTCCTTTACTAGCAACAGAACTTACTTCTTTGGGATTCCAGCATATTCTGAAGAACAGCTGAGACATCCAGCCTTGTGGACTAGACAACTACTGGAAGCTTTTTTTTCTTTTCAAATCCAGCCATTGTTGGATTAGCTGGACCACAGCCTGGAGGTCACAGCCTGGAAATGAGGTAGTTGTCCATAATAAAGTAAATGTCTAACAAAATAGCGCTGTTTAATTTATGTAATGGAGACTGTCAGCATCAATGCTGTGCTAACAGATTCCACACTTTCACAGTCTCCTGAAAATGATGCTCCTGAAAATGCTTTTCCATATCTTGCTTCTGGGTAAGAGCAAGACGATAAGACCTGCTCATTGAATGTACAAATGAACCACAGAAACCATCGTAGTGTCACAGTTAGACAATCTGAATTCAGACAAAAGAGTAATTGCAAATTAAAACTTTTAAAAATAAAGATTTATGTCTTTTAATTTTGTGTGTATGTTTGTCTGCATGCGTGTATATGCCCCACATGTTTGCAGAGCCTGGAGAGGCTATGTAAGAGTATCAGACTTCCAGAAATTACATTAAAGATGGTTGTGAGCTTCCTGGGTTCCGTGTCCTCTTCAAGAGGAGTCAGTACTCTTAACTGCCGAGTCATCTCTCCAGCTCCAAGATGATTATATTTTCTTGTGTCATCTCTAGGTCATCCTGATTAGGCCCCGTGCAAATGAATGCTTTCCTTCATGCTATTTCATTATGTGTTGGGACCTGTGTTCTAGCCTGCTTTGAACTGTTGTTAAGTAGCCAAAATCTAGGTTTAGCAGGCTGTTCTCATTTTTTCATCCTTGAGTTGCACATGCTGCCCTAACAGTGGTATGTGTGTCTTAAGTTCCCTGATGAGTCCTTAAAACTTGAATGAGTATGCCATTTTCTCTGCTGTATAGCTTGATTTTATTTATGTATTCAATTGTCTATTTCCTTATTCAGAAGGCATTCAGTCAATACCTACAGGACACCAGTCATTCTCTCAAGAAACTGGAGATAACTTTACGTGAAGCAAGCAGCAGCATTATTTTAGCTTGTTTTGGAATTAGCTAAGCTCAAGCTCATGAAGAATCACCTGACTGTAAAGAATAAGACACTGAGGCAAGCTGCTAAAGTGGAGAATTGCTTATAGACCCCATTCAGGGTGACTGACTTTCTCTTTTGAGTTATCCTAATGAATATTTCATTGGAAGCAGGGTCACAGGGGCTTTGTATCATTATACTCCCTTTAAGTCCTTACTTTTATGAATTAATGTATATAAAGACAAACAACCAAATGAGTCTGTCTTTCCCTGCCTTGGTTATTGATTCAAACAATGAAACAAGAGAGAGGTGTCTACGAAAGTCAGTAGCTTTAGGAATTGGAGTATGTGTAAGACTCTGGTCACCACTAGCCCTCATCTAAGTCATCTATTTTGCCAGGAGCTGGAAACATTTAACAACCTGGAAATATCAGTTCTCTCAAAAGGATTTACAACCACACTAGTGTTTGAAGAATATAAGACATGCAAGGGAATTCTATAAAGGAAGGAAGAAATGCCTTTGACACCCAATGGGGAAAACAAAAACCATAAAACTAGCTTTTTATCCCCTCTAGGATAGTCTCTTGAGATTGTTGGGAAACTTGACCAGAATATAAACATGTGACATCATGAAAGAGGAAGAAAATTGATTGGGGAAAAGATCAATTCCTGAAAAATCAAGTATTCAATGTTTATAATTTATCTCCCTTAAAACATGGCTCTAGATTATCATAGATATAAAGAGAAAGGGATTACTGAATTAATGACTCAAGAGTGAATGTGATTTTCACATGAGGTCAAGTTCATTTACTCTTGGAGGTCCTTTCCTCTCTTTCCCATGTCACACACTTCCCCACCCCCTCACAGCTTTATCCAGAGGGGCTTGAAGAAGGCTCTAAAGAGAAACTTCCTTAAACCGACTTAGCTTCCTGCAGAAATTGTAGTGTCAAATTTCAACATTAATAATTTTAAAATATTTGTTTATTTCTGTATAGCCCTGGCTGGCTTGGAGTTTCCCATGTAGACTAGGCTGGCTTCAAACCCAGAGATGCTCTGCCCCTGCCAAGTGCTAGGATTAAAGGTGTATGCCACTGTTCAAGAATCATAATTCTTACACGCTCTCATTGCAAGCGTGGTGTTATTGTTCCCAGTGGCTGGCTTTTGTCTCACTTTGCTGAAGTCTAAGGAATTGGTCGCCTTACTGTCCCTGACTACTGTTCCATTTAGATGGGAACACTGAGCTGTCTAACTGAAAATATAAACTAAATTATCTTTGTGTCTGTATTACTCATAGAATCCTGGAAGTCAATCCTTACTGGGAAAGAAAAATCCAAGCATGTGTTATAAACTGTGGCAGAGCAAGATAGTGCTTTGGAATAACTATGATTCCGGGAAAACAGATCCTTGGCAAACTACTCCTTATGTCTGATACCCACTTCCTCTCTGCCTTTCCATCTCAGTGACAGAAACATAGATATCTCTGGAAAGAGAATGAAATTACAGTAGCTGGAAGGTTAAAGCCATCCTCGAAGAGAATGTTCCATTCAAGAGTCAAGCTTTACCTGGGCCACTGGCAAACAGCCTAGCCAAGAAAGAGATGTTCCTGGGAACTGTGTCCCAAAGGATTATAGAAGAGATGAGCTGTGGGCAAAAGTATGCCTGGAGCTTGTGACTGAATGAGAAGCTAGGCTCATTCAGAAATGAGAGCAGGTATCATTCCAGAAAAGCCTAAGGCCTTCATTTATTTTAATAGGGTTTTATTGAAGGGTTGCCCTTGTTTGGGGCTGGTTTATCACTTAAAATGTAGCCACTCTTCACCATAAATTCAAATGCATCCCTTCAGATTGATTAACATTTGTAGAGTGTGGTTTTGCACTCTCTTCATTTAACACATACTTACTGAAAGATCACTGGCTGGAGAGATGGCTCAGTGATTAAGAGAATGTACTGCTCTTCCAGACCAGAGGACATGATTTCAGTTCCCAACACCCATTCACAATCACCAGTAACTCCAGCTCCAACAGATCCTATACTTCTGGCCTCTCACCTGCATGCACTCGTACACACAATTAAGAGCAAGGAAACAAATAAAGCAGAGAACAGTATTTCAAGCTTTGAGCTTTAGCCCTGAAACCAGACGTGCAAGAACTGGAATTTCATCTTATCTGTGTGTAGGTTGGGGGATTTTCCGCAGATGCCCAAAATTACAGACAGGAGCAATGTGTGTGTCTTTGTGTGTGTGAGTGTTTGTGAGTGTGTGTGTATGTGTGCATGTGTGTGTGTGTATGTACATGTGCATATGTTTTCCTTTACATACATACAGAATACGTGAGTGATTTATGCTCCAAGCAGAACAGATTGATAGAACCTGATAGTTTATCATGTTTTTCAGAACAACACTAAAACATTTGAAAAGGGGTTGAGGAAGTAGCACAGTAGTAGATCACTTACCTCTGATGTGTGAGATTATGGGCTTGATCTCCATCACTGAAAACCCAAATAAATAAAACGTGTGAACTGTTTGTTTGTAACCCTTATGTGTAATACTTTCAAACTCTAGTTCATCATGAGCAACTAGAAACTCAGAGAACAAAACTGCACATGAGGGCAAAATGCTGTGTACGATAAAAGAAAAGATAAAGTAACTTATCATATCTTTCTTTTATTTAAAAAATATAAGATTATGCCATAGAGTGTCTATGATAAGGATTAGGTGTTTGTCTTTTGTACTTCTGTTATATCTTGTTATCTTAGAATGAGAATCAGGGCTGGTTTTGCTGATGTGACCTTTGTACTTAGATATCAGTGGCAGATACCATTTTGGAAACAGATGGTGGCCAGGTTCCAAGATGAAGTTTCCAAGAAACAGAATGTTTGAAATTGAAGAAAAATAAAAATTTAAAAATTATTAAAGTTTAGGCTTAAGAAAATATTACATATAACATGAGAATAAAATATGTTACCATGTATGTGTGTGTTTGTGTGTATGTTTGAGAGCAAATGTGCTGTCATATCTCAATTTCTTCAACTTACTCTGAAATGAAGATAAATAAATTAAAATATCTAAAAACTGAAATGTTCTTGCTTGCACTGGGCTGAGAAGACTGGAGTGGAATGATTCTATTTTCAGTGTGATAGAAGGAGTAAGTAGGAGAAATCCCCTGTACAACATATCAGGGATAGCTAATAGGTTATATATTTAAAAATTACTGAAAGCTGATACGAAGTGTCCTCATTTTAAAAATAAGTGCATGAAGTGGCATGGTAAGTGGTATTGTAGATATTTCATGATTTTTACACGAACTAAAATACCACATTGTACATAATGCATATTTTCGTCAGTGTAAATAAATAATTCCTGGATAAAATTGGAGACATGACTTAGTGTTTAAAAGCATGTGCCAGTCTTGCAGAGGACCTAAGAGGCTAGCTTTCTTGAGGCTTTCTTGAGGTTATCCACTGCTGAGTAACTCCTATCTTTGTGGCTCCTTTTTTTCCCAGTGGAAATGCTTTCTTCCCATCGGAGCGTAGATGTATTTCTTGAAAGATCATCCACTGAGAAAATCGTCTCTTCAAGAGCAGTAAGCAAGTGCTCTGTGTGTTAACTTCTCAGGCTGAACAGCCCAAGGCTTCACAAAACTCCCCTGACTACAAACCAAGGATTAATTAATAATAATAATAATAATAATAATAATAATAATAATAACCTCAAATCTGAAATTTGCCACAATCCAAACCTTCTAAGCATTATTTAAGTGCTCAAAAACATTTTTTAATTTGGAGCATTTTTAATTCCAGATTTTCAAATTAGGAATATTTGACCTGTAGAGTCAACATGCATCTTTCCACTTCTACGAAGCCTCAGAACCTAAAAGACTGGACCCAAATGTGTTATCGGGGAACAATCCAGCTGCCCCACGATTACCCATTCTACTATCTCCTCTACATGTTCTATGCCCATGTTTCAGATATATCATTCATGCTGTCATAAAAAAGGCCTGACCTATGGGCTCTGTGGAAACACAACCCATGCCCTTGACATAAATGATGCTTCTTTTAGTATAATCAAATGATATGTTACTTTGTTTTCTCAATCAATCCTATTACTTGATTAGATCTTAATGAGCATATGGTCAAAATATCTCATAATCCATTCTACATATGCAAGTTATGTACATCTTCTGAGTTCAATTCACAGCAACCATATGGTAGCTCATAACCATCTGTAATGGAATCTGATGCCCTCTCTTGTGTGACTGAAGAGAACAATGGTGTACTCATATACATAAAGTAAATAAATAAATCTTTTAAAAAGTATTTAAAAAGTAATATTCAAAGATATAACAGAAGAAACTTTTCCTCATTGATATTAAAAAAGGAGGCGGGGATTGGAAGATTGTGAGAACTGAACAATGGCATTGAGTTAAGATCCTACAGGGCTTTTAAACCTGAAATCCACAAACATTTGTGCCAAGTTATTCCACCAATCAGGATATAGGAATAGGGTATTTCCTTAGGAACAAGTCTTTGTTGTATACGTATCCTGCTCCTATTGGTTGGGATATTCAATTGTGGCAGAGGACTTGCCTTGACTAATGTTCCTGTCTTAACTTGTCAAACAGGAATGGCCTTGTCTTGTCTAACATTCATGTCTGAATTTGCCAACTAGGATGCCAGTTACCCATGTATACTTCTCTGCCTGCCAAGTAGGATGTCAGTTCCCAGGAGGTCTTGGGAACTTAAACTTTACTTGACCCCTAATCTAAATGGAAGTCTTATTCCAAATAGTTTCTTATAATGGTGTAAGTGTCTCTCCTATGTTTGAGTCCATCCCAGGGGCAGCTTATAAAAGCAAATACTATAAACGTTTATACATATTTGTAGGAAGTGCTGCTGAGTGCTTGTTTTGGTCAGAGCCTATTGTGGGTGACTATACAAAGCAGTTCTACTGACTTCTATCATGAGTGATTTCCAAGCGTACAGAATATAAAAGAATATGTAATCAACTTGAGCATGAGAAATTTTTTCTAGCAATAGCAGAAACATATGAGAAGTTTTCCTTATAATGGCAGACTAGCCAGGTAAGAGTTACCCAGGCCTTACCATTTTATCTAGGCCTTAACCTAAAGGCACAGAATATATAGTACAATTCCAAAGGGGAGCATAGCGAGGAGATATGGAACCAAGGTAAGACCAAAAATCAGCTGGGGAAATAGTATGCCACTTTGCTATTTCCCACTGGGGTCCCTTCTGTCATATGTGACATCAGTCTTCTTCAGCCTTCTTGTCCACAGAACAGATCCTTTGCTTTGCAGGACTCTTAGGTAGCCACCCTTTGTTACTTACACTTTAATGTACATGGAACTTTTACTAAGTTAAAACAAAACTCCATCAACATCAATAAAAGAAAGCAAACAGTGAAAAGTGGGTTTTTTACAGAGCTCTTACCTGCCTTGCAAAATCCTGAGTGATGTAGCAGGATGTGCAAGATCTTTGGAGAATAAGCCATCAGGAAATGATTTGGTCAGCTGAATTGTTGCTTACGTGCTGTGAGACAACAAAGCAACATATATTCCCTGTCATGTCTTTTAGTTCATTTGACCGAAAAATAAGCAAAAAATCAAGAGCCTCCAAATTATAAATGTCATGCTAAATACTACTAAAACACAATAGCTTTAAATTTTATATTACTAAATCTATTAAAAAGTAAATATAAGATACTTTTCTTGATTAATTTCTTAACTTCATTATACAAAATGTGTTGTTTCTTTCTCCATATCTAATTAGAACAAACACCAGAGAGAGTCTGACATAGACATATGACAAATTATAATTTCCTCACTGCAAAGGATCAGCCTTGGCTTGGAAAAGGGTTCCTGAGAGAAGGGGTATCTGGGAGCGGCAGAACAGATGAGTTAAAGTCAAATCACTGGTTAGAAGCTGATGGCCTGTGTTCTGCTGAAGTCTGCTTTCCACATTGCCCTCTCTATGTAGTCTGCTTGAGACAGCTTTCTCTTGCTCTTCTAAAAGTTCTCTGGATAGCTCATCTCTTAAAAGTCAAAAGCCCAGTTTTTTGTTTACTTATCAACTTAGTCGTTACCCAGGCTCTCTTTTGATTATCTCATGAATCAACATCCAAGGACCCAAGCCTCTTGATTCTTAGAAAGAAACAGCAAGCATAAGTGCAGACAGTAAGATAGTTAGAGAGACTCTGCTCTGAAGTGACCATTCCTACCTTAATTCCCTCTATCCCAGGTTGACGTCGAACTCAGGAATCTACTGCCTTTGTAAGCATGAACAAAAACGCTTGGCTTGGGTAGAATCTTGCAATGTGATCACCCCTCCATAAGTCTCTTTATCTCCTTCTTTAGTATCTTTCTGACAAGCTGACTCATAGTGCAGTTGCCTCTGTTTTTCTCAGTCCACGAAGCCCCTCATATGATTCACAGTGCATCCTCACATTTTGCATTGTTGAGAAATTATATATTTTCAGCATTCTCACACACAACCTTAAGGGCCATCCTGAAGGTCACAGTGTTCTACCATTTTGCTGAGACATTAGACATGCCCTCACTTCCCAGACTCACACCATGTATGCATGCATGCATGTATGTATGTATGTATGTATGTATGTACATATATATGTTTGGTTTGTCTTTTAACACACAAGCCTCATGCCCACGGTGACCATCGACACTCATGGAGGCCCATGCCCTGCTGGCTCTGTTCAAGAAACAGAGTCATGCCATGTCAGGAACCATGTCATACCATCCTTGGCATGGTAAGACTCAACACCTCATTTTATACCCAGAGATACAAAATATTTCATTCTTAATTTTTTTTATATAAAAAAAAAACATGAACATTGAATTTTTACAATTTATCTTACTGATCAGTAATTTTACTGGAAATACTTATCTGTTTTTGGTAATTTGAAACATAAAGATGGGAAGTACCCTGCAGGTCCTCTATCCAAATATAAATCCTTCTATCTTCAGATAGTGTCACTGTGTGTGGGGGGAGAGGAGGTGTCCAGATTTGAGTCTTCTACCTTCAGGCATTGACCCACAGACTAAATCTCATACCATGTCCTTCCCCCTTAACTTATTAGATAAAATCCTATCTTTCCCTACATATCACTTACATATCACTGTACTCTAGCACCAGACTACCTTCTCTGCACAGTCTTTTCCTATCACACATAGTAAATTATTGCTGAATGACATTTCTAAAACATAAGGCAAACCCTACCTAGAACACTGCCCATTCATCCCAGGTATTCCATAGGCAGACAGCACAATTCAGGTGTTTCTATGCCTGTTTCTAGTTTCTCCCAAATTGCTTTGAAACCTGACCATTAATAGACAGCATCCTTAAAAACCTGTTCTCTGCCCTGTCTCCTCATACTAATAAAGGAGATAAAAACCCCACAGAATAATATTAGCTATGAATAACAGCAGCCAAAAGATTCTGCAAGTAGCTCCTGGCAATGTTCTTCTATTTGCATTCCGATGTCAGTTTGCCTAGATGGTTATTCCTCTCAGGTCTGGTGATTGGGTATGTGAGCTAATTTACCAGCCTGCTTTAATATTTAGAGAGGAGCCACAGCTGACTAATAATTTTTAATAGCTTGCCTGCTTTTGATTTCAACCCACACATTAAAGGCCTAATAAAAAATTTAACAGGCTTGGTGAAGGGACATAAGGACAACAGAATGGCAATAACTTTTTGCCCAACTCTCTGAAAGAGAACAGAATTCCTTCAACTTCTTGGTGAAGTCTGAATGATAATTGACAGCTGTACCACATCTCTACAGTGGGTTTTCTTGTGTGTGTATGTGGAGGGTGGCTCTTTCTTTTACTCTGTCTTATTTTGATTCAAATTGTAACAAATAAAGATGTTTTCCTCAGAAATCAGTAACTGTGGATGAAGGATGGATGAATCAGGTTTATGACTCCAAAACTTTTCGTAAACCCAGCAATGAACTCAAGAAACAATATTAAAACCAGACGACAACAAAAATCTCTAAGAGGAGAATACTTCAAGTGATCACCGAGGTGGTTCCTTAAAGTCCTTCGTGAGTCTAATCATTCGCTGGATGCAAGCATACAGAATACAAGGTAAACAAACAGAACCATGCATTGGGGGGTCCACAGTCATAGGTCGTGTGCTCCCTGGGGTTTAAAAGGTGTAATACTTGGTTTGAAGTCTGTCATGTTAGAAGGTTTCATTCTCATATACCACAGGTAGAAACAAGATCAATTAAAAATTTTCTTTTGGATTGTGGATATTTTAGCTTCAAAAAGAAAAATAGATGTAAATTAATTGTATCTTTGTGTTATAAGCGCCAGAAAGGTATCTATTTGTAATTTATCCTCTCTTTACCTCCACACATCTGTCTAAGTTACAATAAAACTTGGGCTATTATATTTCTTTCAGACAAAATACCAGGAGGCTGGGTGAAACAGAATTATTATGAACATTGAAAGTAGTAATGTACAGAGAAGATAACTTTTAAAGACAGATCTGTCTTTGGCAGCTCTGCCGCGCTGCAATCCCCTAGGTGCCCTGAAAGTTGTTGGCAGTAGATTAAGTGGTGCAGATTTTTTTATGAGACTGAAGTCAAATTTAGTGGACTGTCACTAAAAGCAACATGTTCAGAAAAGAAGACTCACTCAGACTCGGCAGCCAGATGTTTGTTGATCAAACACAGTGCTAGGAGGCGTGGGAGACGAACGGAGTAAGAGCATCCTTCTTCCTGGAAGACGATTTCAACTTTGTTCTGAAGACAAATCATGAAAGAAAGGGACGTAATGACAACCAAGTTAGGACAGAAACTGTCTTGGGTGCTAAAGACTAAATGAAAGGAAGCCCTCACGTCCAGACAGTATTTAAACAGAGAGAGGCACAACAAGGATATCTGTTTGTTTTGTCTTTATTTATTTATTCATTTATTTACATCCCAAATGTAGAGTTTTTCCTTCCATCTCCCCCACCCGTCTCCTCTGAGAGGGTGTCACCCTACCCTATCCCACCACCCTTGTGCATCAAATCTCTGCAGGATTAGGAGCATTCTCCCCCACGGAGGCCAGACATGGCAGCCCTCTGCTACATACTTGCCTGGGGCCCGGACCAGCCCCTTTGTGCTCTTTTGTTTGGTGGTTCAGTCTCTGGGAGCTCCCAGGGATCCAGGTTAGCCGAAACTGTTGGTTTTCCTGTGCAGGTGCCATCTCCTTGAAGGCCTTCAATCCTTCCCCTAACTCTTTCACGGGGTCCCCAACCTCTGTCCAATGTTTGTCCGTGGGTATCTGCATCTGTGTCACATCTGTTTTATGTTCAAGGAAACTAAGATCTTGATACTGCTGTGGCAGAATGGACCACTACTTGGGTATATCCTTGGAGCTGGTGAATCTTTCGTTGTTAACAAAGGATAGTCCCAGGAAATCTGAGATGAATTGGTAATTCAATGTGGTAAATAGAGCCCCACGTTTAAGACCAAGTGTGGTGATATTTATGCCCAGCTGATGGACAGAAGCTGATGATCCCTGTGGTTGAATTAGGGAAAAGCTGGAAGAAGCTGAGGAGGAGGAAGACAAGCAGTCTCAACTAACCTGTACCCCTGGGATCTCTCAGACACAGAGCCACCAACCAGGCAGCATACATCAGCTGATATGAGGCCCCCAACAAATATACAGCAGAGGACTGCCAGGTCCAGACTCAGTCAGAGAAGATGCACCTAGCTCTCGAGAGATTTGGGGCCCCAAAGAGTAGGGAGGTCCTGTGGGGGTTGGGGCTGGGGACATCCTCTTGTAGACCTGGGGTGGGAGCTGTAGGGGGGAGGAAGTGTGGGATGTGGAACAGTTGGATAGTAGACCGGGAGGGGGGATAAAGTCGGGATTAAAGAATAAAAATAAATAAATAAAAATAAAAATTTTTTAATTTCTGAGAGAGAGAGAGAGAGAGAGAGAGAGAGAGAGAGAGA
>JADRCC010106732.1:0-13083 GCA_019843855.1 Hylomyscus alleni
CACACACACACACACACACACACACACACACACACACATGTATGTGTTTGATACAGGATCTCATGTAACCCAGGCTAGCCTTGAACTTCTGATCTTGCTGTTTCTAGTGCCCGAAGGCTGGGATTACAATCATAGGAATAGAACCCACCCAGGTCTTGGTGTGTGCTAGGCAAACACTCTATGAACCAAACTACATCTCAACCCTTCCCAGAGGTCCAGTTTTGACATAACTGTATGACAATGACATAGTGACAGTTCATATTAGAGGGAGGAGCTAGTATTTACTGGGTATTATACCAAATCCCAAATACCTTCTCTTCTATATGTTCAGTCTGTAGTTCCTACCACTATGATGGTGAGAGTGAGGTTGGGAGGTTTTATAACGTGCCCAGGGCCTGGTCACAGAGAGAATGATCTGGGCTTGGCTGCAGCTTGGGATCACAGTAATTCCAACCTGTTGGTAGTGAGCTGCTGAGGGCCTGTAGTCTCAGCAGATGAGTTTCTACCAGAAGTCTCTTAGAGGTGCCTACCTGCTCTGTGGCTACTTGGAGCTCTTGTCATGTGTAAGATCCCTGCCACTAACCCAAGCCTTCTAGACCTGTGCCACTCACACCTTGATATGTGTAATGTACGGGAAGTTCTGGAGACCCGTGTGAAACTGTAACCAGCTAATGCATGCTAAATAGCTTGCAGTGCACACGCTCATCAAATACACTGTGCTCACCACGTACATATGCATGCAAAATTTTCTTACCAGTTAAAGAAAATATTAAATGGAAAAAGTATAGAGTCTGAAGCCATGGGCTCCCCCATCTCTCCGCTGGGATTAAAGCATGTAACTTTGCACCTGACTTTATGTGACATGCGTTCTGGGGCTTGAACTCAGGTCCTGGTGCTTACAAGGCAAGGTCCTTACTGACTGGTTCCTCCCATTTTCCTCATAAACACTGCTGCCTGCCCCTCCCCCAGCTACAATGGCACTTGCTCCACTGCTCATAACGGTGTGCAGCTTGGGCGGCAAAGCACGTGTGGTTGAATGATTCCGTGCTGAGTGTGTCAGAGCTGGGCCGTAGCAGGAGTACGGGTACCAAACTCTGGGTTTTTTTTAGAGACTGTTGTCCCTGGGCAGGCAGTCCAAGCTTAGAGTCCAGAGACAGCCTATGGTATCCTTGGAACTTTAAGGTTCTTGGAGGGATGCGAAGGGACAACCATGGATGGAGGAAGGAGGCAAATGTCTGTCAGCTGGAGACCAGTTTGAAGGAAGGTCAGATGTCTTGATCAGTGTCAGTGAGAAGCCCCACGCTGTTGGGGACGATGTCCTCTTTCGTTAGCTCCATGCTGTTTCCTCCATGCCTGTCTCTTGTGGGTGTCCTATGGTAGTGACAGTTTGGGATGAGGTACAAGAGATGTCCTCAACTGAGCATGAACAGGGTTCAGGGGCCCTCTTGGAAGCCATCTATCCGGGGTGACACACTGCAGGAGGCCTCAGGTTTTAGTGCTTTCCTAGACTCTTCTGATTCAGTTGTGACTAAGGTTGGGGTGCCAGCTGACTGGGAGGGTGTGGTGGCTTGAACTTGTCTGGCCTAGACGAATGGCACTATTAGGAGGTGTGGCCTCATTGGAGTAGGTGTGGCCTTGTTGGAGGAAGTGTATCACTGTCAGGGTAAGCTTTGGGACCCTTCTCCTAGCTACAAGGGTGCCAGTCTTCTCCCAGCTGCCTTCAGAACAAGAGGTAGAACTCTCAGCTCCTCCTGCGCCAAGTCTGCCTGGATGCTACCATGCTTTCCTCCATAATGATAATGGACTGAACCTCTGAACCTGTAAACCAGCCCCAGTTACATGTTATCTCATATAAGAGTTGCCTTGGTCATGGCGTCTGTTCACAGCAGTAAACCCTACCTAACCACACAGAGGGTGTGGTTGTTTGAATAAGGATGGCCCCCATAGGCTCATATATTTGACTGCTTAGTAACCGGGAGGGTTGCTCTTTGACAAGATTAGGCCAGGCCCAGACTCTCTCTGCCTGTGGATTAGGATTTAACTCTCAACTACTGCTCCAGCCCCTGCCTGCATGCTGCCATGCTCCCTATTGTGATGATAATGGATTAAACCTCTGAAACTGTGGTCAGAGAGTAGTTAAATGCTTTCTTTCATGAGAGTTGCTTTGGTCATGGTTGTCCCTTCGCAACACTAGAACAGGGACTGTGACAGAGGTGTTTTTATGGGGTGGGACCCAGAAGTTCCTCAGGTCCCCAAAAGAAATTTTGTTTTTAATATGATGGTAATGATTCTGTGGCCATATATCTGGTTGATTAGATTTATCAATGCAAGACTTATCAGTACCTTTAGTGGAGAACATGAAATCTCAGCAAGCCAGTAAGTACTAGGTGTGTATTTTCATTCATATGTGTGTGCTCACAGGTGTGCACATTCATGTGCATGTGACGGTGTGTATGGAGTCCGGAGGGCAGCCTTGGCTGTCATTTCTTGGATGGTGCCCCCTTTTTTTCTGTGCATGTGTAGGCATGTAGACAAGTGTGTACTCCACTGTATACATGGAGATCAGAGGGCAACATTCGAAGAGTAGGCTATATTGGCTGTCTAGCAAGCCCCAGGGATCTGCCTGTCTCTGCTTTCCCAGCTCTGGAATTACAAATGTGCACCCCTGTACCTGGCCTTTGATGTCAGGTCTAGAGATTGAACTCAGGTCCAGAGGGCATTTGTGCAGAGGGCATTTGGCTGAGCCAGCTCTCCAGCCTTCAGATAGTTTCAAGTTCATTTCAGAAGATTTTTAAAAATCCCACCATTCTCTGTGGGTAGGAGACCCTGAAGGTGATCTAGTGTCACAGTTAAGTCAGCTCCTGAGGGTCAGACTGTGAGGGTCCACTGTCCTGAGGACAGAGCGTCTTCCTTGTTAGGTGTTCTGAGCTATCACTTGCAATCTGGGGATCCCTGGCTTTGCCAGTGTGGCTGAAGTACATATGTAGGCTGTCACTTTATCACTAATGTGTGGAGCAGGAAGGTATATGGTAAACTAATCTTCCGTGATTGGTGGGTTCGTACTCCATTTGCCCTAGGTGCCACCCTACTGGGGAGCTAGGTGCACACCATTCCAGACTGTCCTATTTGAAGGGTTGGCTGAAGGGGCAGTTTCTACTGTGGGTGGGACATGGCTTTCCGATTCCTGAAAGGACTCCCTGGAGATGCATGATTAACACAGAGGAGGAGGGTTGCTCTACAGAACATCTGGCTTCAGCACTCTCCCATCTCCCCATCCGACCAGATACAATCTACACAGGAAAGGCAACACATAACTCACCTGCTTTCCCCCTGAAGGCATCTGACTGCCCACTCATAGGCATCCCTGCCTATGTGTTCCCTGGCTCCTCAGCAGAAAAAAAACATTCTGCATGCAGCCCATTGAGCTGAAATTCTTTGTCCCTAACCTTCTGGGAGGAGCAGGTGACAGAGGAGTCCACGGCCAAACACTACCCACTCCAGAGGCTCATGATGGATCAAATTTCACAGCCCTGTCAGTTTTCATTCCAGTTCATGCTAGAGAGCAGCTTTCAGAAAGCTAAATGACATCTGTATCTTCAGATGCTTTGAGGATGCCAGAGAGAAGGAACGCCTGCTCCTGAGGCAGGGCTCCCAGCCGTCCTACTAGTAATGGATAATAAATGTTCAGTTATTTAATTTGGAGTCAGAGCTGCAGTGTTATTGATTACCTGGACCATCTAAAGCTCCAGACAGTGAAAGCCTGGTACACGGAGAAGTGCGTTTGTAGCAAATCATCACATTTAGCATGAAACACAGGCTTATCAAGAAGGGGCAAGGTGATTCTCATGGAACACTGTAAATGCAGAATGGATAGGATTCAAAAATGAAGAGGATGGAGAGAGCTGGACAGATGGATAGATGGACAGAGGGGTGGATAGATGGATGGATGGGTGGGTGGATGGGTAGGATGTATGGATGGATGGGTAGGACATATATATGTATTTATTTATGTATATGTAGGATGGATGGATGGATAGAATGGATGGGTAGATGGGTGGGTTGATAGATGGATGGGTAGGACATATATATGTATTTATATATGTATATGTAGGATGGATGGATTGGTAGATAAGTGGGTGGATAGATGGATGGGTAGAATGGCTTGGCTAGTTGGATACCTAGATAGATGGACAACTGGATGAATTAATAGATTAATGGGTAGATGACTCGGTTCCTGGATGATGGCTGGCTGGATGATGGCTAGATTAAGGCATAGACGGAGGGAGACTTAGTATTTGCTGGCTTCTTCAGCCACACTCTCTTCCTTTCTCTTCCTTGAACTACATTATGGAGGTGTAAACCACACCATCACACTGGTTTCTAGTTGGATTTGGGCAGTAGGGAGCCGTCAAGTGATAGGATGAGGGGGGGAAAGAGCAGATTAATTATGCACTCGGTTGCATTCTTAGGCTCGAGGCGAGACTTGTTCCTCTCTTAGAAAGAAGCCGGAGGCAGGAAGCAGAGAGACTGGGGACAGGAGTGTGGTCAGGCTATAACCCTCAAGGCCCAACCCTAGTGGCATCACCTGCCAGTGGGGGCTTCAACCCAAAGATTCCATAGCCTTTCAAATAGCATCAGCAACTGGGGATTCAAGTGCTCAAACATGTGGGCCTGTTGAGGACATTTCACATTTGAACAACAATAGTGTGTATGTGTGCATGTGTGTGTGTTGTGATGTATGTGTGTTGTGTAGTATGCACACATGAAAAGGTAGAAAAGAGTCTAATTGTCCTGCTTAGCTTACCATGGTCCCTTGAGACAGCATTTTTCACTGAATCTGGAGTTAGGCTGGCATCCAGCAATCTTTAGTAGTCCTGCCTCTGCTTAGTACAGTGCTCTAGTTACAACCATGCCTGGCTTTTCACGTAAGTGCTGGGAATCAGTTGACTTAGACACCGTTGACTTATTCTCTCTCTCTCTCTCTCTCTCTCTCTCTCTCTCTCTCTCTCTCTCTGTGTGTGTGTGTGTGTAAGCATATAGCACATATGTAGTGCAAGAGTCACAGCATTCCCATGGAGGCGAGAAAAGAACTGTCAGGGACTGAACTCAGAAGGCCAGGCTTATGAGAGGGTTTATATGGGCTCATGGTTACACACATTACAGGGCACAGAGAAATGAACTGTAGAAATGAGTCAGGGAAATACATAGCTCCCAAGGACAAGCTCTCTGACCTCTAGGGATCTGCTCTTTCCAGCCAGGCCCCACCTACTCTTTGCCCGCTTCTAATCATGTCATCATGTCATTAATCCACAGGCCAGGGCTCCAACCATCTCTGGAAACACCATCACAGACAGCAGTATGCCTTAGTAATCACCCAGGTGCCTCTCAGCCCAGCCAGGCTGATAGACAGTGTCAGTATTCGTGTACGTATGTATAGCCATTTGTCTATCAGCTATGTGCTCCCGAGTGAAGAGTTTAGTGAAAACATGATGTCAGCTCTGGAGGGCATCACTATTGGTCCACTGTGTGTCTGTCTTCTCTCTTATCGAAGAGGAGATAGGGTGAGTAGACCTTACTCTACAGGGCATGGAGAGCCCAGGCCTTTGCCCATGCAAGTCAGGTGCTCTTCCACTTAGGCATCTCAAACCTTTCAGTTTGTTTGTTTGTTTTTGTTTTGGATTATTTTCTTTTGAGACAGATTCTTTCTCTGTAGCCTAGGCTGGTTTAGAAGTGATGATCCTCCTGCCTCAGCCTCCTCAGTGCTGGGATTATACCTTTCCAAGCGAGGCTGCCACGACCTGGCCAGCTGATGTGTTTACCTGCCTGATTAGCAGAAGGAAGTACCATGTCCATGCAGCTTAAACAGCAGCCACTTATTTCTGTGCACTTGTGGGGGACAGAAGTCCAAGGCCACTGTGTCACAAACTGATTTCTTTCGAGGTCTCTGTCCTTGGCTTGTAGGTGGCACTTTCATGTTTTCACACGTTGTCCCTTTGTGTGCATCTGTGTTCCTGTCTCCTTCCTTCCTTCCTTCCTTCCTTCCTTCCTTCCTTCCTTCCTTCCTTCCTTCCTTCCTTCCTTCCTTTTTTTTTTTTATTTTTTGAGACAGGGTTTCTCTGTGTAGCTCTGGCTGTCCTGGTACTTACTCTGTAGACCAGGCTGGCCTCGAACTCAGAAATCCACCTGCCTCTGCCTCCCAGGTGCTGGGATTAAAGGCGTGCACCACCACCACCCAACCACTCTCCTTTCTTACAAGGACACCAGTCAAATTGAATTAGAACCAACTTAATCCACTCACTTTACTTGAAATACCTTTTTAAGGACCTTACCATCAACTACAAGTCACATTCTGAAATACTAGAGTTTCAGATTTTCCATAGGAACTTGGGGAAGGGGGCACAGTCTGTGATAAACATCTTAGATGGTGGCAATGAGGGTCCAATTGGATAGAGATCCTGTTGATCCTTTGGTGAGACACAGGAGACAGACACAGTGGTCACCTGTGTTCCTCATCCTAGGGACTTTTCCAACCAGAATTTCATAGACTCTGAGTGTGGTGAGTCCTGGGGCACCTGGGGCAGGGTGTCCTTGTATGTATACCCACTGCGTTCTCCCACCATGGGCGTTAAGCAGTGATTAACACTTTGCCGGCAGTTGAAGTCCACATTTCCCACTTGGTGGCCAGGACCTCACAGGTCTCTTAGCCCCTGGAAGAGGTGAGCAGGTGCTGTTTGTGTGACATTTGCTGTCTCACCAGGCAATGGAAGAGGCATGATATTCGTGGTGAACTTAGGATTGAGCCTGAGATGAAGACAGAGCCTGTAGTTGGTTCGAATTTTTCTATGCTTTTGCCAAGCAGATAGAGGGACTGCTAGATTCTGAGACCATGTGTAGGTACGTGAAGAGATTGCTTTGGTTGGGCATGTTGCGGCATATTTATAGAGTGTCAAGGAGAACCGGGTAGAAGATAGGGCTCGGTTGGTCGAGTGTTTGCCTAGGGATCCACCTCCAGCACCACACAAAATGGACATGGCCATCCTATGCTCAAGAGCTAGAGGCAGGAGGAGTAGTAGTTCAAGGTCTTCCTCAGCTATACAGCAAGTTAGAGGACAGCCTGGGCTATGTGAGAACTCTGCCTCTATATATGGTCAGAGGGTGGGGTATGTGTGTCCCCTGCTTGTTGTCCTGCTTCTAAGCCCATCACCCCTGTGTACAAAGAATTCCTGTAGGTTGCCTTCAAGTCCTGTGACCCAGGGGGCCTCTGGGAAAAGAGCTTTTGTGAGAGAGGATAGGCAATTGCAAGCAGTGGGAAGGGAGGCTTGCTAGCCTCTCTAGGCTGCCTAGGTTTCCAGGGGATTTTAACACAAATAGAAAGTGCAGACTGACAGCTCACTGGAGACTGTAGGCAGCTTGAGGTTGGCAAGTCCCACTTTGGATCCCTTGCCTTCGATTTGTTTCTGTCCAGTGATGGTATAAGGGAGGTACAACCTGTTAGCTGTTAGAGTCAATGAAACCAGTCACATCAATGTCTATATAGTTCTCTGTTCCCAGAAAATCATCTTCCAGTCTGAGGCTTTGCATTCAGAGCCCTTAACATATTTTACAAGGCAGGCTGGAGTGGAGAACATCGCAACTATCTCCACTGTCAGAGTCAGAGTCCTTTATGGCTCAGGACCCCACAGCAGAGCCCCTGTTCTTCTGGAGTCACATTTAAGGAATACTAGCAGCATGGATGATATTCAGTCTACTACATACTCTCCCATGCTCCTAACAGACATTACAAATTGATCACAGCACATTCGATCTCTACAAACATGCAATGGGCGCTCTTCCTCATGTCTAGCTCTAGACCAGACATTATTAGTCCATCAAGGTACATTTGATCTCTGTTGGTTTGTAACGGCGGCTCTTTCCCACATCTGGCTTCAGACATCCTTATCCCATAAGTCCTTCTCCCTATCCCTGTTTGTGCCATGGAATTATAGTTGGTTGAGCTTTCCAAGACTCTCTAGAGCTAATCAGGCCTGGTATCCTATCATTCTAATTGAACTTTGAAGACTGGTAGCTTTGTCTGTGAGGCTCTGTACTCTGAAGAGTGAAAGGCAGTGAAGTCGCCACTGAATTCACCATTATTGCCCATTGTTCCTGATCATCCCCTCAGACTGAAGTTTGCCTCGCGATCTGATCCTAAGGCAAGTAAATGCCTGTAAAATGGAAGACTGTTAGGTACTGACTGATGTGGGATGAATTCCCATAAACTCCATGGATTAGGACAATGAACACTAGGCACCTCACAGGAATCGTGTGTTGGGTTTGTGTGGTATCCTGCATCAGAAGTCTTCATGGGCTGTCATGGGGGTGCCATCAGGGCTGGGGGTAACTCCAGGCTTGATGGAAGGTCTGTAACTACCATGCCCCATGCTTAGAGGATAGACCAATTCTTTGCCACATAGATGGACTTGTCTCTAGGGCAGCATATTTCAGCAAATGGCTTCCCTTAGTACAGTGAATGCCTGGACCTGGCTGCTCTAAGGATCAAGGTTCAGCCACTCCTTGGTAGGCCAATCAAAGAGAAAGACAGAGAAAGAAGATTTATTCAAGGTGGCCACAAGGAAGAGACACCAAAGACCTCCTGTGATTCTCTTTGAGCACTGACACAAACTTCAGGTTTAAATAAAGGACAAGGTATCCACACAGCTATGCAGGTGCATCCAAAGAGTCCTGCACACTGCTGTTGACCGGTTCTGTCACTCCTGTAATGTGATCTGACAAGCTGTCCAAACCATGTGAAATCCCTTCCTGAGAGACAAGTTTATCTCTGGCTGGCATCATGGTCCCAGTCTTTTCCTTCAGAATTCTTTCAGAATGAGGGGAATTCCAATTTCCCGGGCACTGTTATTTAAATAGTATGGTAGCCAAAGGGAGAAGGAGGGTTATGAGTGGGTACCCAAGAGGGAGGGAGCGGGGTTTTGTATATGAGAAACAGACGAGTGAAGAAGTATGAAAGATGATCTTTTTTTCTCGGTGAGTGTTGGAGATGGAGCCTGGCTTTCAACCTGTGGTTTGTGGAGTCTGAGGAGCAAGCAGGGCAGTGGTTCTGCCTTCCCACACTGTTTTCTAGAATGACGCAAAGATAACGGTGCTGATAGAAGAGAGGACGGTGATAGTGATGGCAGTGACTACTATGGTGATACTTATGGTGGCTGTGATGGTGGGCGGGATTATTACGGTGGTAATGGTGATATGGTGAGCGTGACGAGGGTAATCATGATGAGGTATGGTGATGATGATGATGATGGTGGTGGTGGTGGTGGTGAGCTACATGTCATAGAGTCTTGGCAAGGATGTTTGCAGGCAAGTTCTCTTCTGGAATTAGCCATGCTTTCCCATGTGACAGTGCTCAGGCACATGGGGGTGCCCTAACTCATCCATAACATGGAGGTAGCTGAGTATAAGTGCATTATGGGGGCTCCAAGGTGGCAGTTGGTGTCATTCAACTTTGTCCCTTGAACACTCTCAATGACTGCGCCTGATTCCTCCCAAGTTTCTGCGGACTGTTATGTGTTCCAGATAGAGGAGAATAGAAAATGGACACAGTCATCCTAAGGTGCACAGCTCATTTCCAAGAGCTGGGCCCTGGGACGAGTTAAATTCTGACTTTGACAGGTGGACTAGAAGAACATTTCTGGGCAGTGTGTGTGTGTGTGTGTGTCTCAGCCCTTGGGAGGCTGACGCAGTAAGATCATGAGTTTATGTCTAGTTTGGGCTACATAGCAATACCCTGTCTCAAAACCCAAGCCGCACTCAGCAGATTTGGACTCACATTCAACTTTAGCACTTCGTGGCCTTGGGCAGGAGGGAGTCTTGGTCTTTCCTCTTTGACAAGCAGAGACATCAGCATCTGCTGTTTTGCTTGCGTGCACATCGTCCTCACCACTGGCTAGCATTGCTGTTGCCAATGCTAATACAACTGCTAATACAATTGCTAATACATCCTGAAACTCTGTACCTCCTGGACAAGGACCTGAAACCTGCCCGGGTTCTCTTTCATGACAGAGAAGGGCTCTCACTGTTCCAGCCATCCTGCTGTGGGGGAACTTCCTTATGGGGACAGAGACAAAGAACTACAGTTGCTTCCCGAGGTTACATAGCGGATTTGATGGTGAGCTGGGCATGGAGGTCAGTCCGGACTCTCCAACCATCTCTTGTTTTGTACACTAGGACCTGCCGGCCTTCTTGGCTCCAGAAGCGCTGACTGAGAGGTTGCCTGACAGCTGGAGCAGCTGGATGGAGGTCAGGCTCAGGGCAGGTCTACTGTGTCCTACTGTGCTGCTTTGTGCTGCTAGCCTGCTGGCCTTGAGCTGCGGGTCAGTGCCTTAGTTGCCAGCGTTGCAGGCTCAGGAACACTGAGGGATAGGGATGTGACTGCTCGCCCTCTGTGGCCACATGTGCTGTGGCCTCTGAGGGGCATCTGAGCTAGGCTCTCCGAGAGTTCACTGTGGTAACAAGTTGCCTGTGAGTAAGAGAGGTTGACATGGCTCTACGGTAGTCATTCACCCACACCGTGGGTGTTGTGTGTGTTTGCGTGTCAGTCCTCACTTCTACCTTATTTCAGACTGCATCTCGTCATTCTCTGCATAGGCCAGGCTGGTTGGCCTGTCTTGGCTTCCCACCTCCCCACCGGAATGCCTGCGTGTCACCTGCACACTCCCACAGCCCACTCTGCCCGGATCGCTGGGGATCCAAACCTGTCCTTACACACTTGTACAGCCAGTGCTTTACTCAGCTCTGGGACAAGCACATTTGACCTCATTAAGTCCTCACAAGGCTCTATGAGGTCACTGGGGCCACCTCTGGTAGAACAGCAATCAGCAATCAGGAGTTGCTCAAGGTTACCCCCGGTGTCCCAATGCCAGAGCGATGATTTTGAAGCAGATTGCCCTGTCAGTTAGCTACATGTCTCCTTGTGTGTGCTGGGGCTTCCAGAGGTGAGGAGGAAGAGGTCTTGAGAATGGAGTGTTGCTACCAGACTTCTTTCTGAAGAATTCCTTTAGGGTGCCGACAGAGAGTCTTCGGCTCGTTAAAGGCCTTATTCCAGGCTGGGGAAGCAAGAGTGGCCAGCGTAGCTCCCAGGGCCTCTCCTCTACCAGCTTTGAGCCTACATGATTCTCCAGTTTTGAATTCTCTGGGAGGCCAGATCAGCCTAGTCCTTCAACCAGAGATGAGTTCATGAGGCCGTGGCGCCCCCTGCAGGCTGTGAGTAGAGGTACAGCTACCTCAGACTTCAGCATGATCAGTGATTTTTGTTTTTGTTTTAACTTGTGGTGAACTTTTCTTCTTTTAAATCCAAGCACCAAGAAGACAGCCTGAGATATTTCCATAGAAGGGACGCACAATGGACACAAGAACTCTTGACTAGCAGGGAATTCCTCGTTCCCTGGGATCCACAGAAGTTTGGTTCTGGAACAGCCATAGGTACACAGATGCAAAGATGTAACGATCTCTCCTATAGCAAGTTTTAGAGTTCCATATATAAGCCCCGCATACCCACCATTTCCTACACCATCTCTACATGTCATATAACTAACTCCTAGCACAGCAATGTAAATGCCATGGAGTTAGTTTATCTGTCCATCTGTCTGTCTGTGGTGGATTGTTTAGTGAATACTGACAGTTCAACAATTCAAGCCTAGATAAGAAAACAAGTATATTTGCAGTGTGTGGCTGGTTTCTTCTACCGACATAGAGCTGGAGACTCTGAACCTGTGGATTGTGGATTTGGAGGTCAGTGGTGTCTTTCAAGAGCCACAGGCACTTTACCCAGGCCTGTTTTCCTGTGCACGGAGTCACCAGTGAGGTGTGTTTTCTCCCTGGCTTCTTCCGGGAGAGGTAGGCATGCTCACATCGCAGACACCCTCACAGCTGTGGCAACCTGGTCTGTAATAGACCTGAATGAACCGTAGGAGTTTGGGCCCACTTTCACATCGTGTGAGCAGAGCTGACCAGGTGTGGCAGGGACAATAGAGCTTTGTATAGTAAGAGCTTGTCTGTGAATGCCTAGCTTAGGCAATCCTCGTACCTCAGGGCTGCGATTCTGGGTCTCACTCCTGTCCTGGTCTTTTCTTCCTCCAGACAACCTCCCAGCATCCTTGAGACTTTTCGTTGTTGTGACAAAGACCAGGGATGACAACTGAAAAGGGAGGGATTCCTTGTGGCTTTTGGTTGCAAAGGTTGCAGACAGTGGCCACCTGACTCCATAGAGTCTGAGTGAGCCAGCAAAAGGGTGTCACTGGAGAACAAAGAGGTGTCCTCCCACTGGATAGGAGGCAGAAGGAAATGGAACCACAAGAGAATGCTCAAAGGTCCAGCTCCTCAAGGCTCCACAACCTCCCCAAATAGTGCCACAAACTGGGGACCAAGTGTTCCAATGTGAGTTTAAGACCCAATCCAGACTCACTCCACAGGCCCCTCTCCTCCCCCTGCAGGATTCCTGTTCTAGAGAACAAGTCCACCTGAGACCTGAGTTGTTAGAATTCAGAAGTTTGAGCATCCTTCATCCCAAACATGTGAGATCAGAAGTTGTTTGGACTGGATGTGTCCATAGATGTTGAGGTGCAGGCTGAGCAAGCCAGTAAGGAACATCTCTCCATGGCCTCTGCTTCAGCTCCTGCTTCCTGACCTGCTTGAGTTCCAGTCCTGACTTCCTCTGGTGATCAACAGCAATGTGGAAGTAAGTTGAATAAACCCTTTCCTCCCCAACTTGCTTCTTGGTCATAATGTTTGTGCAGGAATAGAAACCCTGACTAAGACACTGGGGATGGAACCCAGGGTCTTGCTCATGCTAGCAAGTGCTCCATCACTGAGTCATGACCTCAGCCCCTCCTGGGGGGGTCCTAGGCAGGCTCCATTACCAAGTCATGACCTCAGCCCTCCTGGGGGGGTCCTAGGCAGGCTCCATCACCCAGTTATAACCTCAGCCCCTCCTGGGGGGTCCTAGGCAGGCTCTATCACTGAGTCATGACCTCAGCCCCTCCTGGGGGTCCTAGGCAGGCTCCATCACTGAGTCATGACCTCAGCCCCTCC
>JADRCC010106749.1:0-10582 GCA_019843855.1 Hylomyscus alleni
CAATGCCCCTAATGGTTCATATGAGCCAATCATCAAGGACTGATTGCTTGTGTATTAACTCTAACTCTTATTTGTCTCAAGAGTTGAATGATACTTATATCCCTCAGGTTCTCTACTTCCACAAAACACAGACTGACCCCATGTATCATATCCCATGTCAGACACTAAGTCCTTGTTTAAAAGATATATATTTTTTTCTAATTTAGACTATTCAGATACAAATTATTTTCTAATAATCACAGTTCAATTTGTGGAATCATTAAGACCACAGCCTGGATGATGAGTCATGCGATTTCCTTTCTTCTCTATTAATAAGAGTAGGAGACTCTCACCAATTGACAGGCTGTCGAGACAGAAACTAAACAAAGAAATAATGATATTAGGATATGTTATAAATCAAATGGACCTAACAGATATCTAGAAAAATTTCACCCAACCACAAAAGATTATACTTTCTTCTTAGCACCTCACAAAACCTCCAAAATCAGCCATATACTAGGTCACAAAGTAAGCTCCAATAGATACAAAAAAATTAAAATAACCCTATGTATCCAATCAGGCCACCATGGATTTAAACTAGACTTCATCAACAACAGACACAACAGAAAGCATACATACTCATGAAAACTGAACAACTCTCTACTCAATGATCACTGGGTAAGGAAAGGAATAAAGAAACTAAAGACATTCTAGAATTCAATGAAAATGAAGACACAACATACACAAACTTATGGGACACAATGAAAGCAGTGCTAGAGGAAATTTCATAGCACTAAATTCCTTCTTAAAGAAATTGTACAGTTTTCATACTAACAATTGAAAAGTATACCTAAAAGCTCTAGAACTAAATAAAGCAAATACACCCAAGAGGAGTAGATAGTAGGAAATAATCAAACCCAGGGCTCAAATCAATCAATTAAGAACAAAGAAGAGGATATAAAAAAACAACAAAACCAAGAGCTGATTCTTTGGAAAAACCAACAAGATAGACAAATCCTTTGCCAAAATAATTAAAAGGCAGAGATACAATACCTAAATTAACAAAATCAGAAATGAATAGGATGATGTAACCATGAGCACTGAGGCAATTCAAGGAATCCTCTTCACTTTAACCTTGTTCTCTCCTACCTCGGGGCATGTTTCTATCCATGGGATTCAAACTTTTGAATCCAAGGAAAGACTTTTCAGCACATATCTAATCTATGTTCTTTTTCTTTAAATTCTGCCAGATGTAAGAAATGACAGGCCTACAGCTCCACCTTATTTTCTTTTGTTATTTCTTCTGCCAAATCAGAGATTAGTACAGAGGCATCAGCATGTCACTCTCCATTGTAGTTCCTCTGTTACATAGAAAAGTTCTCATTGGGCAGACGTAGAACCTCAGCTATATGTTTTATTACCCACAACAATCTGCACACAATCCTTGCCCTAGCCTACTTATGATCCAGTCCTATATGAGCTATTTTAGTTATGGCAACACCTTATGTAGCATAGTAGGTAATGTACTAACAAAAATGATCTCACTCATTGAAAATGTGTGTTACCCATACCACATAGAATAAGATGAACAACCTCATAGTTCCCCCCAAAAGTATTCTCTACTCTCAGATGGCTTATCATTGATTCTTTGTGCTCTCTGTTCAACTTGAATGTAAACCCTAACAAAGATACCCACCAAAGAATTACATCTTCCATAGAAAATGCCTACTACTTAAATTAAGCCAAGAAAAGATGCTGTGTGTTTTATCACTTTTATGAACTTCTTGTGCCTTGTATGATCTATCAGCTTCCTGAGTTTTATAATGCTCTTTACTCTATAAATAAGAAATGTTTCCATTTGAAGGAAGTAGCTATATAGCAGCAACATTTTAGACAGAAAGTACAAAACATTTAAAGAGACTAGACAGACTACCACATAAGAACACATTCCCACGCTAATCTCCAACAATAATTAGGTGCCAAAAGTAGAAATTCTTTTCTTAGGAAGTAATAGATATGCATTAATTGTTTCATGAAAAGTTAGTGTTGGGCACAAACTTCATTGTAGAGCTAGCATGCTCAATCTTCCAATCCATATATAAGTTAGTAAGTTAAAATTATAATATAATTTATAGGTTCATTGTAATATTGTATTCACATAATCCCTCTTCATCCTCAAATATTACTGTTGTCATGTATTTGTGCAAACTAAAGCTCAAACAAAATTAATTGGTTTTTCAAGCCAAGACAAATAACTAACAAATGAAGTGTCATAATTTGAATCCAAATTTATAAAGCAATTTCTGTGATATGTTACCACCAATAAATATGAAACATTTGTTTGAAATAATACCCATTATTAGTAACTGATTTTGTATTTTGCAGAATTATGTGAAACAGGAAAAATGTGTCCTTCATTACTATACTCCTTTTCCACATTATCAAGGAAACAGGAGGAGATTTAGTTTAGTGGTTTCATGGTATTGGATCATGACATTGGATATTGGCAGTGCTTTACAATTTGAAAGGTTTTTTATTATTTGAAAAGTTGCTCAACATACATAAATCTTAGTTTTTTATATAAAAATCTTAATAACCAATAATAGCTAAGTGACAATCATAGTAATTAGTTTCTTACAAGGGCCCAGGTTGGGGAATGAGGATATCCACTCATCTCCAAATTTTTAACCAAGAATTGGTTCTGTGTAAAGGAAATATGGGGACAAAGTGTGGAACAGAGACTGAAGGAAAGGCCATCCAGAGACTGCCCCATCTGGGGATCCATCCATCCCATATCCAGACACCAAATCCAGACACTACTTTGTTTTATAGATTTTTTTTAATTTTTAATTTTTATTTTTCATTAAGCTAATAAAATTTATTTTAAAATTTACAACTCAGTATTGACAGCATAACTGTAGCTTCTTAGAATGAATTGGGTGGTGTTCCTTCTGTTTCTCTTTTATGGAATAGTTTGAAGAGTATTGGTATTAGGTCTTCTTTGAAGATCTGATAGAATTCTGCACTAAAACTATTTGATCCTGGGCTTTTTTTTTTTGATTAGGAGACTTTTAATGAGTGCTTATATTTCTTTAGAGGTTATGGGACTGTTTAGATGGTTTATCTGATCCTGATTTAACTTTAGTATTTGGTATCTGTCTAGAAAATTATCCATTTCATCCAGATTTTCCAGTTTTGTTGAATGTAGGATTTTGTAGTAGGATCTGATGATTTTTTTTTTAATTTCCTCAGTTTCTGAGGAATGTTCTTTTGTTTTAGGGTGAGATGTTATATAGATACCTGGTAAAATCCATTTAGTGCATGACTTCTGTTAGTTTTATTGTATCTTTGTTTAGTTTGTGTTTCTATGATCTGTCCACTGATGAGAGTGGGATGTCACCCATTATTATTGTGTGATGTGCAAGGTGTGCTTTTGTGCTTTAGTAGAGTTTCTTTTATGAAAGTAGTTGTCCTTGCATTTGGAGCATAGATGTTCATAATTGAGAGTTCTTCTTGTTAGATTTTAATTTTGATGATTATGAAGTGTCCTTCCTTATCTTTTTTGATAACTTTTGGTTGAAAGTCGATTTTATCTGATATTAGAATGGCTACTCCAGCCTGTTTCTCGGGACCATTTGCTTGGAAAAAAATTTTCCAGCCCTTTACTCTGAGGTAGTATCTGTCTTTGAAACTGAGGTATGTTTCCTGTATGCAGCAAATGTTGGATCCTATTTATGTACCTAGTCTGTTAGTCTATGTCATTTTTGGGGGGGAATTGAGTTCATTGATGTTGAGATAATAAGGAATAGTGATTGTTGCTTCCTGTTATTTTTTTATATTATTTTTATGTTTGTGTAACTATCTTCTTTTGGGTTTGAAAGACGATTACATTCTTGCTTTTTCTAGGGTGCAGTTTTCCTCCTTGTGTTGGCATTTTACATCTATTATCCTTTGTAGGGATGGATTTGTGGAAAAATTGTATGCAAATTTGTTTTTGTCATGGACTATCTCAGTTTCTCCATTTATGGTAATTTAGAGTTTTATTGGGTATAGTAGCCTGGGCTGGCATTTGTCTTCTCTTAGCGTCTGTATAACATCTGCCCAGGATCTTCTAGCTTTCATAGTCGCTGATGAGAAGTCTGATGTAATTCTGAAATGTCTGGTTTATATGTTACTTGTCTTTTTTCCCTTACTGCTTTGAATATTTTTGTTTGTTTGTTTAGTGCATTTGATGTTTTGACTATTATGTGACGGGAAGAATTTCTTGTCTGGTTCAATCTATTTGGAGTTCTGTAGACCTGTTTTATGTTTATGTTTAAGGGCATTTCTTTCTTTTGGCTAGGAAAGTTTTCTTCTATAATTTTGTTGAAGATATTTACTGGCCCTTATGTTGGGAATCTTCACTCTCTTCTACCCCTATTATCCTTAGGTTTGGTCTTCTCATTGTGTCCTAGATTTCCTGGATGTTTTATGTTAAGAGCTTTTTGCATTTTGCATTTTCTTTGACTGTTGTGTCAATGTTTTCTATGGTATCTGCACCTGAGTTTTTCTCTTCTATTTCTCATACTCTGTTGGTGATGCTCGCATCTGTGTTTCCTGATCTCTTTCCTGGGTTTTTTATCTCCAGGGTTGTCTCACTTTATGATTTCTTTATTGTTTCTATCTTCACTTTCAGATCCTGGGTGGTTTTCTTCAATTTCTTTACCTGTTGATTGGGTTCTCCTGCAATTCTTTAAGGGATTTTTGTGTTTCCTCTTTAAGGGCTTCAAGCTGTTTACCTGTGTTCTCCTGTATTTCTTTAAAGGGCTTTTTTTGTCCTTCTTAAAGTCCTCTGTCATCATCATGAGATATGATTTTTAAATCAGAGTTATGCTTTTCTGGTGTGTTGAGGTATCCAGGACTCACTGTGGTGCTGGGTTCTGATGGTGCCAAGTAGCCTTGATTTCCATTGCCTATGTTCTTGCCTTTGTCCCTCACCATCTGGTTATCTCTGCTGTTAGCTGATCTTGCTGTCTCTGACTCTGACTTTTCCCTCCTGCAAGCTTGTGTGTCAGTGCTCCTAGGACCAGTACTCTCCAGGAGGAACCTGGGTATGTACACCTTTGGCACAGGGTCAGCTTAGGGGAGCAGATGGAAAATAGAAAGATGCTATTTCAGACTGCTCCTCATTTCCTTTGTCCTGAGGGCTCTGGGTGGGTCCCTCTGAAAAGAAGTGTTGGTCTTACCTGTGCTCACAGACTTTCAGCACTCCTGGGAGACCTGTTCTCTCCCTACTGTATTTGGATAAGGAGTGCTGTGACACAGGATCAACTCTGGGCACTGTGCAACAGGATCATCTCCAGGTACATACAGAAACTGGAAACCTTTTCTACAAGGCTTCCCAGAGAATCTACAATCAGTTTCCAGTCATTCAAGATTTCTTCAACTTTTGAAATAAACCTTTCCCACTCTGAATCTGTGGTGATGTCAGTGATTTCAAACACTTTGGACTCGGGCTCACTCAAGACATTATTGAAGATCCCAAGAAGTGCTTGACAGAAGCCTGATATAGCTGTCTCCTGAGAGGCTCTGCCAGAGCCTGACAAATAAAGATGCAGATGCTTGCAGCCAGCTATTGGACTGAGCATGGGAACCCCAACGGAGGAGTTAGAGAAAGGACTGAAGGAGCTGAAGGGGTTTGCAGCTTCATAGGAAGAAGAACAATATCAACCAACCAGACCCTCAAGAGCTCGCAGGGACTAAATCACCAACCAAAGATGGCCTTATCTGGTATCAATGGGAGGAGAGGCCCTTGGTCCTGTGAAGGCTTGATGCTCCAGTATAGGGGGAATGCTAGGACAGTGAGGTTGGAGTGGGTGGGTTGATGGAGAGCACCCTCATAGAAATGGGGAGGCTAAGATTTGAAAGGGATTTCCAGAGGGGAAACTGGGAAAGGGGATAACATTTGAAATGTAAATAAATAAAAATCCAACAAAGAAAGAAAAAATGATCCTTTCCTATTTGTCAATTATGTTACACATTCTCTCTCATTTGCTTTTCATATGCTCACAGAAATTAATCAAGAGTATAATTTCCATTCTCATATATAGGAAAATGCCATTATTTCTACTTCTTATTTTTTATTAATTAATTTATTTACTTACATTCCAAATGTTTCACCCCTACCTGCTACCCCCGCTCCACGAGTTCTTCACCCAGTTCACCCTCTCCCTTTTTTCTGAGAGGATGCTTCCCTACCTAAACAATGACTTCTACCTCAATCCAATAGCATCCCTTTTCCCTGGAGCATTAAGCAACTAAAGAATTAAGTGCATCCTTTCCTACTGAGGCCAGATAAGGCAGTCCTCTGCTACATATGTAGTAGGTGCCATGGATTAGGCCATGTATTCTCTTTGGTTGTTGGCTTAGTCTCTGGAAGCTCTGGGGATTCCAGGTTAGTTGATACTGTTGTTCTTCCAATGAGTTGCAACCCCATTTACCTCCTTTAGTCCTTCCCCTAACTCTTCCGTAGGAGTCCCCGACCTCAGTCCAATGGTTGGCTGTAATATCTGCATCAATCTCAGTCAGCTGCTGGTAGAGCCTCTCACAGGACAGCCATACTAGGCTCCTATCTACAAACACAACATGGTATTAGTAATAGTATCGGGGTTTGGCACCAGCACATGAGCTGGATCCCAAGCTGGGGCACTATCTGGCCTTTCCTTCAGTTTCTGCTCCATTTTTGTCCTTGCATTTCCTTTAGACAGGGACAATTCTGAGTCAAAAAATTTGAAGATGGATAGGTGTCCCTGTGGCTCAACTAGGGGCCGTGTTTATCTATTGGGAGTGGTCTCTTAGGTTCTATCTCCCCACTCTTGGGCATTTCAGCTAAGGTCAGCCCCATTGGAGCTTGGGAGCCTCTCATGTTCCAGGTCTCTGAGACTTTCTAGAGGTTCCCCTGCCCCATGCCCCCACCCTGAAGCTGCATATTTCCAATCATTCTCTTGGCCCTCTGGCCATCTCTCCTGTCTCCCCCCATGCCTATCCTGCCCCCCTTCCCTCCTCCCCTCCACTCTCCCAGCCAGATGCTTTCCTCCCTCTGCCTCCCATAATTATTTTGTTCCCCCTTCTCAGTGGGACTGAAGTATCCCCACTTGGACCTTCCTTCTTCTTAAGCTTCATATGGTCTGTGGTATTCTGACCTTTTTGTCTAATATGCAGCTATCAGTGAGTACATACCATGACTGTTTGTGTCTTTGGGTTCTAGGCTACTTCATTCAGGATGAAATATATCTATTGAATCTTTATTGAGAATTCATAGACAATAGAGGTGTATATAGGAAGACAACCTGCAGGATCATCTTGAACTAGATTTTGAAATTCTAACTCAATATGTATTGGTTTTATGTCATTGGCATTACTATGAGTCTAATGTTTCTGATCTAAATAATGGCAAAATATTATGTTCAGCATATACATAGCAAACTCACATTTGTATGAGAGTGCAGATGATGGATGTAGTACACCTGGCAAAAGGTATTGGGTGAAATTGTCTCCTCATTCTTGTTCACTCTCATAACTGTCTATGAACTATTCAGTGATAAAATGGCTTCTGTGAAATCATTACTACCATGGCCACCAGTGACAATGTCATCATTTAAAGTAGATCATAAAATAAATAATACTTCACTATCAATACAATGCCTCCTACACTCAGAAAATAGAACTTCATATATGTATATATATGACCATCAGATGTCTCTAATATTCCATGACCATATGTTCTACTCTAGTCAAATTAGTCTTTCCTTGTACAATTTGGAACTCTGCAGTTGAAGCTCCATTCTTTACAGAAGGTTTGGATATACCAAAGTAATTCATTCTTTTGCAATTTTCTACTTCATTTCAATTACAGAGTTCATTATAAAAGATGAGTTTCTAATTTAGCATACTTGTTCTTTTTAATTAGAAGCAAAACCTTAACAGAAACATTTTTTTTTGAAATCTTATCATCAGAAACCTGAGTGATTAGTATTATAATTCTTAAATTCCCAAATGTGGGCAGTGCCACCTTTGCATTTACCTCAGACTAATCTAGTTATATATTAAATGTACATTATAGCATATGAGCAGCAAGAGCAAGTTTTCAGTTATTTGGTGCTTATCATTGGAGTGTGACTTCCATGTGTGTTTTCTCAAGTTCTTACAATTCTACTGGAAAGTATAATTTTCTTGGTTTTCAAAATGATATGATAATGAAAATGCAATCTTTCAGGTCTATCTGGAAGACATACCAAGGCTACAGAATAACATTTCTAGTAGACTACATATAAAACTATATGGTAGAAAGCTATGTATAGGATTGGAGAAAACATTTGGCTTTAGGGAACATCACAAAATGTAGTTAAAATTGAATTCATAGTAAAGGTACAGTATCCAAATTTTTGTCTCAGGCTCTTAAATGTCATTACTTCCTGGGTTCTTATTCATATAGAATTCATGTATATACTATGTGGAAGTTCTTTCTTCAAAATTCCACGATGTGTATGAAACAACTCAAATCACTTGTCTCAAATCACTCACTTATTTGAGGGATATCAACCACTTGCTGGTGGTACTCATTACATAAACTTAAAAGTTGAAATCCTGCATAGAGAAGTATATGGCTCCCTATGGCACTTCTGAGGCTTCTGAAATTTCCCAAATCTGCAGAGATCAGTTTTGTTGCCCCATGAGGATTTAGAGGTCACTACTTTATATTTCAGATAAAACTATATAACAGAAACACTGTGAATATTAGGAGATTAGCTATATCAGTATATGTGACTATAGCCCTATGTTCCTGGAGCTGCTAGGCTAC
Source organism: Hylomyscus alleni (assembly GCA_019843855.1). Taxonomy (NCBI): domain Eukaryota; kingdom Metazoa; phylum Chordata; class Mammalia; order Rodentia; family Muridae; genus Hylomyscus; species Hylomyscus alleni. Next base: position 8,819 of record JADRCC010106749.1, read on the forward strand.
CTCACACAGAATGAGAGTGTGTGGCATAAGTAGGGAAGATGAATTGTTAATGTGATGATATCTATCACTACAGCATTTTCATAGATAATTCTTTATATCCCTATTCTTGGCTCAAGCCACCTCCTATAATCCACTGATAAAATTGGCAATGCTAAGCACAATACTATTTACCAGAAAATATGATGGTAAATAAAGTCCAAGTTCATTTAATTCACAGGGAACTCATTTTCCATTCAGAAACAATCTCAAATCTCATGGTATGATTACAAGTTCTGCAAACAAGTAAACAGTAAAAAATATTGTTCAACAAATATTAAAGGATTGAGGGATATGTTTGCTTTAATCCACAGTGTTAGAACTTGTGAAAATACAAGAAAAGCAAGATTGTCTTATGGTTCAGAAAACTCATACTCAGTGGAATAGTAAAGTTCATGGAAAATTCTAATACATACCATAAAGTGTTACATATTATAGATGGGGAGATGTATCCATTGGTAAGAAATTTTCCTTACAATCATGACTATCTGAATTTAATAATCAGAACACACCCACACACGGTGGGGGTGGCAGGGGGAAGGGAAGGAGATGGAGATGGAGAGGGTGAGGGAGAGGGAGAGAGAACTGTGATGGTGCACACTTTTAATCTCAGAGCTAGGGAGGCAGAAACAGGCACATCCCTTTGTTTTATTGATCAGTCAGCTATCTGTTGTCAGGCCCATGAGACTGTCTCAAAAACTTAAGATGATTTTTTGTACTGGACTCCATCTGTACAATAGGTAAGTTTTCTTGATTAGGAGAAAGACTATACTTATCTGTAGGTATGAGATAAATGATTATAGATTGTTATGGATTATAATAATTTAGTAAGTTGGTGGTTATAGGTTGTCTTACATTAACTATGAATTCACTAGTACTGAATATTTAACTAGGTTTCCAATACCAGGAACATTTTACTTTTTGTTGAGCAAGTCTTAAGTCCAACTAGAGAGCTGATGGTTACCACCAAGTTATATGTGCCACTACTGCACCCTTAGAATTGTTGTGTTAGCCAGTTTTGATGTGGTTAATACACATCATAGCTGAATAGTACTATTAGTTATCCCTTCCTTCTTTGGAAGCATATATGGTACATTCTGCAAGCATGAAAAATTTTCAGAAGTTATACAAATAAAGCCTCAATGACATGATTGCCAATATATGAGCTGAACAAAGGACAATACTAATTGATATACCAAAATGGATGAGGGAAAGCCTACAAAGCCTCAACCATACACAAAGAAATATAGGCAAGGAAGGGAAGCTAAAAGTGGCAAAGTTGATCATCCCTCAGGAAAAGACAAAAAGTGGCTGACCAGTGCCAAACAGGCAGACTAGAAAACAGACATATAAGTAACATTATACGTAATATACAGGTTACATCTAGCAGTAAACATGTACGTGTATGCATGTAATAACAGTTAGTGCAAAAAGAGGCACTGAATTGAAAAAGAGCAGGGAGCGATTCATCGGAGGGTATGAAGGAAGGAAGAGGAAGAAATGTAGGTGAGGTGGGGTGGGGGTGGGGGTATCATCCATGCGGATACAGGGGGTTGGGGAGGAGGTGTGGGATGTGAAGCAGTCAGAGGGTGGATGGAGGGGCAGGAAATGGAATATGGAGTCTAAAAGGCAAATAAATTTTAAAAAATGAGAAGAATGGCTCTTAAGGGATGATACCTCTGTTCTTACACATACACACACACACACACACACACACACACACACACA
>JADRCC010106751.1:0-13354 GCA_019843855.1 Hylomyscus alleni
AAGACAGGTCTGTGTACGGATAAATGATTGTAAATAGCTTCCTTTTGTTCCTGCAAGTGCCAACTGCTTCTAATGAGTACTTTTTTTTTGCCAAGTTGCAGATATAGACAAATTTATCGTCTATGAGGCTGTCCTGAAGCACAACCTCAAAATTCGTCCTTCAAGGCAATAGTAAAAAAAAACTATGATCTTGTTTCAGATCTGATACACTAGTCTTTTTAGATTAGAGATCCATTGTAGAGCCTATAGAATGTCATAGACTTCTTCCTCCATCCTGAAAAATCTACATAAAGTATCTTTATAGTTAGAATAATGTTTCATGACCTTGATAGCCAGTCCCAGTTTTAAAGGCTAGGTGTCAAACTTAGAAAATGCTTTCCCTTCTTGGGGAAATGGATGGACCTGGAATATCATCCTGAGTGAGGTAGCCTAATCACAAAAGAACACACATGGTATGTATTCTCTGATAAGTGGATATTAGCCTAGAATATCAGAATATACAAAGTACAATCCACAAACCACAAGAAACTCAAGAAGAAGGAAGACCAAAGTGTGGATACTTCGTTCCTTCTTAAAAGGGGGAACAAAATACCCATGGAAAGAGTTGCAGAGACAAACTATGGAGCAGAGACTGAAGGAAGGACAATCCAGAGACTGCTCCAACTGGGAATCCTTCCCATATTCAATCGTCAAATCTAGATACTATTGTGGATGCAGGCAGGTGCTGACTGACAGGAGGCTGATATAGCTGTCTCCTGAGAGGCTCTGACAGGGCCTGACTAATATAGAAGTAGAGGCTCACAGCCATCCATTGGACTCAGTACAGGGTCCTCAGTGAAGGAGCCAGAGAAAGGACCCAAGGAGCTGAAGAGTTTGCAGCCCCTTAGCACGAACAACAATATGAACTAACTAGTACCCTCTGAGCTCCCAGGGACTAAAACTCCAACCAAAGAGTACACATGGTGGGACTCATGGCTCCAGCAGCATGTGTATATCAGAGGATGGCCAAGCAGGTCATCAATGGGAAGAGAGGACCTTAGCTCTATGAAGGTTCTATGCCCCAGTGTAGGGGAATGCCAGGGCCACAAGTGGGAGAGGGTAGGGTGGTGAGCAGGGGAGGAGGGAGGGAACAGGGAATTGTTTTAGTTTTTTTTTAATTTTATTTTTTTCTTACTTTATTTTCTTTTTCTTTTTTCTTTTGGGAGGGAACCTGGGAAAGGAAATATTGTAAATAAAGAAAACATCTAATAAAAAAATAAAATAATAAAATACCTTTGCAAGAAATAAAAGAAAAAAGAAAATGCTTTCCTCTTTACTTCCCCTTCTCGAGTACCAGAAAGTAACAATGAAAAGCCAAACAAGAGCAACACAGTTCTAGTCTTTCTAACACAGCCATGGAAGACAAGAAATACCAGTCTCATAATAAAAAGATAAAATCTGAAATAGGGGGCTTATCCCTGCCTCTATCAGCCTCTGTAAAAGGGCAGATAATCATTCCTTCATTTCCTTTCTTTCATTTGATATGGTGATTATTCTTGCTGGTCTATAACTATGAGCATTTAGCTACAAATGGCAACTTAGGTCTCTGAGACAGTCACTGTTTCTAAACTTTTATTCTGGGATTAGAAATAAATCCCAAAGGCAGTAGGTTTAATTTAATAAGAAAAGTAATTGGAATGGAAAAGGAATAATGATAGTTTTCTAACAAGGTATTAACAAGCTGGCTAATAGTTTTTAAAGAGGTCTTTTATTTGTTTGGGGGATTTTTGTTTGTTTGCCTGCTTTCTTGCTTTGTTGTTATTGTTGTTCAATAGAGGCAATCCACAACCAAAAGTACTTTTATTGAATCTTTGGAATACACATAGGGTTTGTAAAACTATAGTGGAGTCCAGGATTGAGGAGGAAGAGTTTTTTAAAAAATAGACATATTCATGCCCATATGGCTAGCTAGCTTACTTACTATGGCTAGCTACTGATCCAGAAACACCCATGTTTTCCTATGGATTTATGTAAACGTTTGTCTATTTGGCCTTGATACCTCCCCCTGGCACCATTGTTCAAGGGATTTAGAAGGAGTTATGTCTATGCATGCCTTGGACAACAGACTTGTTGACCTCAGAAATCTAAAGTCATGCATGACATATCTTCAACATCTCTTAACTAATTTGGAAACAGTTATGCCTGCCCAGAGGCTTTTCACAAAAAGACAGGGAAATACATAACTTGAGAGACAGGCCTGATGAACTGTGTCCTATAGATTCTCTCACTACTCCTAACTATGATGCAGGAGCCCAGTGACCTTCTAAGTCATATGTCTAACTATGCCTCTAAAAGCTGGTCTGAGGATCTAAGTCTCAGCTGTGGACTAAGAAATAGTTTCATGGCACAATTCCAGCTACTTTCATTATGGTTTGGAATGATTTCTTCTCACTCAAAGACCTGTGCCATGACGTTGTTATAACCATCCCATGATCCTGGTGTGATACCTCATTCAAGGTCCATCATCAGGAAACTCAGTTACGAATGTCAAAATAGACCCTTTTCTAAATGTCAGTCCACTGATAAAGATCTTGGGGACAATAAGTTAGCCCTTGGTCTAAATAGGATCCACACTGTCTAAAGATGCTGATAATAGGACTGCTGTGGATCACACTGCAGGTCCTGAAGCAATCAAATGTTGTAGCATCAGTGCCACTTGGCTGCCATCCCAGTGGCAATCCTACTAGCCTGCAGAACCAACAAGAGAAGGTTTTACTTACTGAAGCCAGTCTATAAAAATAGGAAGAAGTGTTGGCTCATTCAAATTCACCGACACCAACTCAAAGCTACAAGAATCATACAGAATCAAGCAAACATTCACCATCAAAGAAGACTAATGAAGCTCTCTATAGCAATCCCCAGGAAATGGAACTCTATAGACCGCATGAAAACAAATTCAAAATAGTTATCTGGTTGCAGAATCTTAATGAGATGCAGGTAATCACAGACAGCTAAATGACACCAGGAAAATGATGAAAGAACAAAATTGTAAGTTTAATGTACAAATATTTCATCAAAAAGCATGAAACAAGTGAGCATGGAGACACACACCTGTAACTCAAGAATTTAAGAGGTGGCTACAGGAGGACTGGAAAGTCAGAGTTTTATATCAAGTTTGAGGCCAGCCTGCAGCCTTGTATACATTACATCCTGACAAAAAAAGTCAAAAAATATTGGAATGAAACAGAAATAACAAAACTACAAAGCTAAACAATTCAATAGAAAGAATCGTCAGCAGACACAGCTATTCAGAAGAACAAACAAACAAACTTGAAAACAGGTTGTTCCAAATCAGCTAGTTTAAAGAACAAGAAGGAAAGACGATAAAGGACAGAAATCAAAGCATACTATCACAAAGCATCCAGAAATCAAAAGCAACTTCAGAAACAGGAAGAAATGAATGTAGGAACCATAAAGGAGTCTGAAAACAATGAGCAAATTAGCAGTAATTACTCCTTACCAACCAGTAATGAGTTTACATGCAAATATATTAAGTTTTCCAATCAAAAGACAGGGTAACTGAGTGGATTAAGAAATGAGATCTACTAAGATTCTATCTACAAAGAGACTCACAGTAGCTCTTCAGTCATAGGCTGAGCTGCAAATAAAAAGATGGGAAAGTGAAATTGTATTCTAATGTAAATCAGAAGAGATCAGCGATGGCTGTACATACCTCCATGAGGAAAAAGTAAACCTTCAATCCAAATCTATCAAATGAAAAAACATAATCAAAAGTATACTGTTATAAATATATATGCACCAAATATTAGAGCACTTAGATATACAGCAATATTAACATAACTTGAGGGGAAAAATGGAGAACCAGGAGCAAAAATACAGGTTCAAGTGCTTTTTGTCCCTTTTGCAATTAATAGATAAAACATAATTTCTGGTGTAATAAATAGTATTAATAAATTAGGTCTTTAAACAGCACTTAATTCATAGTAGCAAAGCTCTCTTGCAAGGGTTTTAGGGCCCATGTAAAATAGCCAAAGGTTTAAAAGATGTCATTCCTATCATGGGTTCTCTTGCCTTTTCTTCTCCTATTATGGGGTGGTGCATTAAGGACTTCACTAGAATTTGCCATATTGATCTTGAACTTCTCTAGAACATCCCTAGAACATCTTTTCTAGAACATCCTCTAGAAGCTTCAGCCAATATATTTGTGTCCATTCTAAATTAAGCAGTCTGCGATTTTTCTGTTACAAATAGCATAAAATAAACTAGAGCCGTAATGATAGTAGTCAATATTATACCGAACAGCTAAAATCTCCTAATGGAAGAGGTGGTTACTGTTCTCACCCCTACATACACACAGATCCTCACTATGTGAAGTGATGGATATGCAAACTAAGTTGATTGAATAGATTTTTTTTTACAATTTATACACACACACTGTGCATCAAATAGATCTCTGTGAAATGATAAAAAGAGTCAAAGATGAATTACTATTACTTTAGTTAACAAGAGACAAAATCGTTATTCTATTGACTATTTTGGTTGAGCAATATGTATGCACAATCTGTATTAGTTAGGGTTACTCTTGCTGTGATGAAACACCATAGCCAAAAGCAACTTGGGGATGGGGAAAGAATTCCCCAGTTCATCACTGAAGGAAGTCAGGACAGGAACTCCAACAGCTCCTGGAGGCAGGAGCTGATGATGAGGCTATTAAAGAGTGTTACTTACTGACTTGCTCTTCATGGCTTGCTCAGCCTGCTTTCTTATTACATCCAAAACCAACAGGCCAAGAATGGAGCTATTCACAATAGGCTGAGTCCTCCCCAATCATTTGCTAATTAAGAAAATACCTCACTGGTCAGCTATACCACTCTGACTCTTGGCAGTGGGAGTGGAGGTTTCTCTGGTGCTTTTGCCTACTCTTAGGACCATTTTTTTCTCTCAGTGGATTGCCTTGCCCAGCACCGATATGAGGGCTTGTTCCTGGGCTTATTGTATCTTGTGCCATTTCCAGTTGATGTCCTTGGGAGGCTTGCTCTTTTCTGAGAAGAGAAAACCAAGGTGGATCTGGAGGAGAGGAGAAGTGAGGGTGTAACTGGAAGGAGTGGAGGGAGGAGAAACTGCAGTCAAGATGCATTGTATGAGAGAAGAATAAATAAAAAAAGAAAAATGCCTTACAGTCAGATCTTGTAGAGGCATATTCTCAACTGAGCTTCCTTCCTCTCATATAACTAAAGCTTGTGTCAACTTGACATAAAACTAGACATAAAACTGGCTACTTTTATGTCAACTAGTTTTAATAATAGGAAGGTTAGTCTAATAATTCAAATAAGAATGCTTAAAAGAGAAACTCACATCGTCCTAAAACACAAACATCCCTACTTCCCCCCACTCATGCTCTAAGTCACCTCCACTGTTAAAATCAAAGCTCTGCATAACTTTAAAAATGACTTTTTTGATATTTCAGAAAAGAAAGACATTGCACTGATAGCACTGCAAATTAATAGTGATTAATAGTGGTTGAGAATCAACATGTAATCTATGTCCTTATTTTATAATAAACTTGCTAAACATTTACCTCTTTAGTATTGGCACAAGCTAATTTTAATATGGTGTATACTTGTATACATTAACACATTTAGTGTATATAATCATGCATGGGTCCACAAATTTACTCTAATCCACAGATCAGATAACAGAAGCACATGATGATGTAAGACCTGCACAAGATCCCAGAGTGAATAACTCATAGCTTCAAATCCAATCTGTTCCTGAAAACAGAACTTGAATTGTCCTCTACAACCTGGTCTTATCCAATAAGACATGGAGTCACTATATTTAGCACTGATAACACACACACACACACACACACACACACACACAGCCTCCCTCTTATTCTAGATTTGCCAAGCATAGGAAGTGCTCAGGAGTGCTTTCTGGTTGCAGTCAATGGGAGATCAGCAAGATTATTAAAGAGGGGGAAAACAGTTAGAAGGGCTCCATCTAAAAATCAGCTCTCAGGATGTCTTCCTTTTTATCATTCCCTCTTCCTGAAGTTTATAACGGAAAGTCAAATCTCTTCGTGGTCGAGGAATATTGTGTCTATAGAATACATTAAGAAGGTCACCTTCCTGCCTAATTTCAGTTGGTCTGAGGAACTTCACAGTTTTACGTAGTGAAATAGCAAAGCAAAGAACTCTACTAAACAACCAGCCTATAAAATATGCATGGTGATGTATGATATAATAAGGCCTTGTTAGAGTAAGAGCAGCAAGTACTTTCACTAAAAACACAAAAGAAACAGCCCCATGCTATGCTGACATTACAAATTGTGGTTTCCCCTAATTCACACTTGCAGTATACATGCTTTCTGACAATTGCAAATTACAGGTCCTAAGGAGAAAGAGGTCAGTGGTTCCAGAAAATGCAGAGTGTGAAAAAATATTCTGATGAGGACAAAAGAGAAAAACGAAGCTGAGTTCATAGTTCCTAAAAGCTGTAACAACCCATAATGATGAACATCAGGATGAAAAATGGCTTCGGCTAGGTCATTTTAATATCCTTAGATTTTGTTAATGACCATCTCCCACACCCTCATCAAATCTGTCTTTATTATGATAGTTTTTGAGCAATTCATGTGTATAAAATAAATGTTTATGTTTGAAGAACCAGAACTAATTTAAATCAGGGCATGTTTGCAGTGATCACATATACTTGCCACTCTGGACTCTCATAACATGTTACTTATATTAAGCAAAAAGTGATAGAAGATAATTATTACTTTGTCATGCCTTCGAACTGTATAAATTTACAACTCATTGCCTGCCCTTTCTCTAAGTAGCTGAAAAGACAAGATATAAATGAATATATCAATAACTATTCTCATTGCTGTGACGAAGTACACAACAAAAGCAACTTAATGAAGAGTTTATTTTGGCTTGCATATTAATGGACATAGTCCATCATGGCCATGAAAATATGGTGGTGAGAAAAGCTCCAGATGTGATGCTAGAAACTAGGCATCACAATGCATCAGCAAAGAGGTGAATGCTGACACTTGTCTGGATCTTCCTTTCTTATTCAGTCTGGGACCCCAACCCATAGGCTTGTGCAAACCACATACAGAGTGTGTCTTTCAACTTCAGTTAAGTTTTTATGGAAATGTCCTCACAAACACTCCAAGAGACGAAACTCCTAAGAGATTCTAAAACCTTTAAAGACTAACCACCACAATTAGTAAAACTCTGGTGAGAACGTACATTTTGGGGGTGGTTAGAACATGCTACAGAGCAATGTATAAGTATTCTTTCCAAGAGATGGTTAGTAGAATATCTCAGGAACTCAAAGCCAGAGGCTTATTTTACAGGTTGCACAGTGGATGGAACTGGTGAACAAGACTCACAGCTATATAATCTGATGTTTTAAAATGTGTTGTTATCCATACGTAACCCAGAGTAAGCCATCATTTTCTTCATATCCACATTCCTGTGCCTAGTCAGTTCATTCCACTTTCCTCAATGCTGACCTGAGATTTATAAGGAAGGATCTATTCCACAGGAGCATCATCTGTCCTTGATAATTTCCCAAGATACTTTGGTGATGATCCACTCCCTATTTGGTAAGTCATAGAAGAAAGGGGCCATGATGCTCTTCCTTAATTGTTTTCAATTCTTCTTCAGATGGCTTCTCTGTCATCCAAGATACATTCAATATTCCTGAGCCAAACTGAGACATGCAATCCTCTATGGAGCTAATTTCTTCCAGAACTTGCTCCTCACAGGGATCTGACTAGGAAAGAAGGTTCTTTAATTACACAAGGCTGTCTGGGGATTCCTAATTAGTTTTTGCTCTAGAATTGGCTTCTGAGAAGATGGGTAGCATGCCTATCCTTTCATAGGCAAGGCCCCAAGAAGTCTGTGCCTTTGTGCTTGCCCTAGAGCTACCCAATTTTCCCCATTGTTAGATTAGTTCCTTTGTAGGGAACATCATTCTTTAGTCTGATTCATTGGATATGCTTCCTAGATTTATCCTGAATTCTTCAAACCCAGATATTCCCTTACTTCCTTCTGTAAGTACGGGGGTCCCTCAAATTCCTGCTGACCAAATGGGCAAAGAAATTTAAATAAACAAGTAGAGGGTTTTGTTGTTGTTGTTGTTGTTGTTGTTGTGTTTGGTTGGTTGGTTGGTTTGTTGTTGTTGTTGTTGTTGTTGTTGTTGTTGTTGTTGTTGTTGTTGAATGAGGTTGGCAGGAGTGAATCCCTGAGGGCCAGTTGGAAAAGGAAAAAAAAATGAATGACGTTGAGAGAGGGAACTGAAGAGAATATTTAAAAATCCCACCCTACTAACTTAATGAAAACATACCTGGTGCTACCAGTCTGGGATCCCCAGGAATACAACTGGCAACTCATTAGTTGTTCAGTTCATGAGGCTGCCTGCTACAGAAACAGCTCTCTGCCACTGAAGACCTGAAGGGGTTTCAGAAATCTACTGGTTTTCAATCCCTATTGAAAGCCCAACAAAGTTGGGTTCTCATATCAGCAAATGAATGCAGCAGTAACAGGCTAGATGAACTTGCCAGGGAGAATGGGATGTAAGTAGACAAATGCAAAACAGTTTTTTGTTTCCATCTTCTTTTATCTTCAATGGAAGCCTGTGCTTAGAATAAGTCTCTCCACTTCAGTAACTTGATCAAGAAAATCCTTCACAGGTGTTTCCTGTGCTTTGTCTTTTTGTTGATTCCAGATCCAGTTGGGCTGACAACTAAGATTAACTAGCACAGCTACAAAAAAAAATCAGAATCATGTGAACTTGCATCCTATGTCTACATTTTGGCAGTCTGTGACCTTGGGGGAAAAAAAACTTGATTTTTATAATTTCGACTTTCCTTGCCTGTCTTATAGAGTCATTGTATGAATTATCTAATCTACAGTGAAGCAAGTTTTAAGCAAACTATGAGTCTGATCACACTTAATAAATCAGGATTGTTGTTGTCCTCATCAAAGTTCTCATCAGTTCATCACTATAGTTAGTGATTTTAAGCAAATTGCTTAAGTCTCAGATCTTAGTCTCTCCATCTATAAATGTGCCTATAATTTCTAAGCCTTTGTCTAAGGATCAAATGAGAGGGCACTTTTCGACTTGTAATCAGTTAGGTCATTGCAGGAGAGGCTATCATTACTGCTCTTGAAATTGTAGGATAGGGGAATTGAGCACAAGCCTGAACACCCAAGCAAACCAATAAAAAGAACTTGGCCTGGAACCTAGTCCTTTAGGATAAAGAAATCTTGAGTAATGATTAAAAGTCTCTGAGACAAGGCACCCAGGAATCACCACTGTGGTACTGGAAACCAATGCTTGGCAGTGATCTGGACTGTGGGAACATAATAGGATGGTAAAAAAGGTAAAGCTCTGTGGCAACATGATGACAGGAATAAGAGTGACTTCAGTGTCCTGTCATATAGGTGGAGGAGGGTGGTCAGAGTCAAGAATCTTGGAATTTGTTATGCAAAGATGAATAGGATCAGAACAAACTAAATTAAAGCCCAAGAAATCTTTCTCTGTAAAGGACCAATAGGAGAGGTTTCAGCCTATGTGATCTTGTCTCCAACTTCATTCTGCTTTGGGAACACAAATAAGTACCCATAAATGATATGTAAAATATTTTTGCCATGTTCAGTTAAAATTTTATTAACCAAACCAAAGGGAGCAGACTGGAGAGATAGTTCAGATGGTAAAGTGTCAGCCTTGCATGTGTGAAGACCTAAGCTCCACCCCTAGAGCACATGAGAAAACCAGGTGTCCTGTTATGTTCCTGTAATCCCAACCCTGAAAAGGCAGACAGGCAGATTTCTGGGGCATGCTGGCCACCCAGTCTAACCTGATAGGTAAATAGCAGGCCAGTGAAAGACTTGATCTCAAAAATGATAGACAGCACCTGAATAATACCTAAGATAGGCAGCCCTCTGACCTACACATAGAAATGCAAGTGTGTGCATAGAAGCACACACACACACACACACACACACACACACACACACACACACACAGACCATATACATCTGCATACCTACAAACACTTCACAAATGAAGACATGAAAGATTTTTGACATTTCTTGCCATCAGGTGGGTTTGGGTTTGTATTAAACTTATTTTTCAAAAATCTTGGTTTGCTTCATTAATTCATTTATTTGTGCTCTTTCTGGTCTCTTAATATAGACACTTAGAGCTATAAGCTTCCATCTGAGGACTGTTTTTAATATGTCACTAATACTGTGCTTTGTTGTGTTTTAACTTGCATTTAGTTCCAGGAATATTTTGATTTCTTTCTTGATTTCTTCTTTGGCATTTTCATCATTGAGTAATAAGTTGTTTCATTTCTATGAGTTTATAGACTAACTGGGGTTCCACATGCTATCATGTTTAAGTTTTATTCCATAATGATCAGATAGGATCCATGGGACTATTTCAGTTATTCTATATTTGCTAAGGTTTGTTTTGTGTCCCAATATATGGTCTATTTAGAGAAGCTTCTATATGTTGCAAAGTAGAATGCACACTCTTTGGTATCTGGGTAGAATATTCTATAGATATCCATTATGTCTGTTTAATGTAGAATGCCATTTCATTCTGAGGTATCTCTGTTTACTTTTTTGCCAAAATGACTTATCTATTAGAAAAAAATAGGGTGTTAAAATCACTTACTAGTGGAGGCTTTGTGTTTGTCTGGCTCTTTGGTACCATTGGTACTATGTTTATAAAATTGGATGCACCAGAGTTTAGTCTATCTACAGTTTATATTGTGGTATTTTCTTGATTAGTCAGTCCCTTGATAGAATGCAGTGATTCTCCTTTGTCTCTACTGGTTAGTTTTAGTTTAAAGTACATTTGTTTTTCAGATATTAGGATGGCAGTGCCTGCTTGCTTCTTGATCCAATTTACTTGGAATACTTTTTTCCCATGTTTTCTCTTTAAAGTGATGCCTTTGTTTCAAGCAAAAATGAGTTTGTTGTAGATAAAGGATAGATTTTGTTGCTTAAAATATTTGACTAGCCTGTGTCTTTTGATTGGTACATTGAGACCATTAACATTTAGAATTAGTTATTATTGAAAGGTGTGTAGATTGAACTTATTTTGATGTTCTTGGTTGGTTTGTGGTCTTAGGTATGCATTTTATTTCCTTAAATTATAGCTTTGTTTGTTTTCTTTCTAGAGTCTCTTGGCTGTGCTTATTCTTGTCTTCCATTCAAAGGATTGCTTCCAGTAGTCTGTTTAGCATTCTTACATTGAATATGAATTTTTGTAGGCTGTCTATAAAAAACTTAAAAAACAAGGAGTCAAGAAAATGAATGACCCAATTAAAAATAGGCTATGTATATAAACAGCAAGTTCTCAACAGAAGAAACAAAAATGCCCTAGAAATACCACACAAAGTGTCCATCATTTTTAGCAATTAGAAAAATGTGAACTAAGCTGACTTTGACTTTTCATGTCTCCTCAGTCAGAATTACTAAGATCAACAAAATAACTGACAACAAATCCTAGAGGTATTGTGGGGAAAGAGGAACCCTCATTCACTGTTGGTAGGAATGCAAATCGGTTCAGCCACTCAGGAAATCATTATGGAGAATTCTTAAAAATAAATCTACCATATGACCCAGTTGCCACTCCTAGGCATATGCCCAAAGGACTTGACATCCTACCCCACAGATACTTGCTCAGCAGTGTTTATTGCCATACAATATACAGGAATGGAAACAAAGTAATTTTTCTCAGATCAATGAATGGATAATGGATATGCAGTACATATACACAATAGAATACTGTTTGGTAATAAAGAAAAATAAAGCAATGAAATTAATGAGTAAATGGATTGTGCTAGAAATGATTCTATTGAATGAGGTAACCCAAGCCAAGAAAGACAAACACAAAATGTTCTTTAAAAAATTACTCATTTGTGATTTCTTGCTCTAAACCTTCAGATGTGTTTATACAATGTGGAGTATCCACAGAAACTAGAAAATGCACAAAGGAACCATAGGTGTGGAGAGGGGCTTGGGAAGGAAATACCGGGATACAGCTGATATAAAGTAAGAAGTGAAAAAGAAATGGAAAGGGGCTCCAACTGAGAAAGCAGTCAGTCCAGAAGGAAAAAGAAAGCCTCATTTTAAATGTTTGATCAGGCCAGTCTAAGTGACTTCAAAATCAATATAGAGCATTGGTATAACTATTTAAGGTACACCTCTTTTGCTGAAACACCACACACTTAAGATACATGATGGAATGATTCAAGTTAGATGCAACCTGAAAGCCTCCTTCCTGAGGTGTAGCTTCCATGGTACCAGAAAATACTATGCAAGCTGTTAAAGGAATGAAGCAATTAATAGTCCCAGCCAACTGAAGCACCTATGAGCCACAATAATGGCCAGTATGGCAAGATATCTATAAAGGCACTGGACACAATACAAAGATCAACATATCATAGAGAGTTCAGGCTAAATGGATGTATCTACTTCATAGCTCCTGTATCTTTGGCTCAGGGAACATCATGGAAGAGGGGGTGGAAAAAATGTAAGAACCAGAATATGAAGAAGTTTGCTGCGAAAACAGTCTCTTCTAGAAAAGGCAGCATAAGCAAGACCAAAACACAGCCATTATCAATGGTAGCTGGACCTGGTTGGGCACACCTTTAATCCTAGTATCCAGGATACAGAAGCAAGCTGATCTCTATAATTTGAAGGCCAGTCTAGTTGGCAGAGCAAATTCCATGTCAGCCAAAGCTACATAGCAAGGCCTCAAAAAACCAAAGCAAACAAATAAGCAAAAAATCAACATGCTAACATGGAAAGGGGAAATTTTCACAGGCTCCCATCTCTTGATGAAAACTATAGGCAACTAATGACTACTAGGAAAGGGAGAATTGGCCTCTAACAGGAATGATACCCTGTCTTGGTGGGGGGAAGAAGGAGGAAAGGGATAGTGGTAGAATTCTATTTTAATTAAATATATACAAAAATTAAAAATTAAATGTACATATCAATACAAAAGTTTAAAAAAGAGATAAAAGAGCTAGATTTAGTCCTCAGGCCTTGTTGACTCTCTTCAATGAAACTTACAGAAACCAGAGCTGAAAGAATACAGAGTATAAACAATGCAAAAAACAAAATGAAGTAGAGACAGTTTACTTGAATAATGATAAAGATAAAGCAAGTTTTACCTAAAAAAAAATTTATAGAAAGTAGTAAAACAGAATAAACAGCAAGCAAACAAGTAGATAAACAGTACAGATTTTGTGGTGGCTTTCTATGGTTGTTCCATTGAGAGGTAAATACACTGTTGTTATAATCTATACTATACC
>JADRCC010106781.1:0-14098 GCA_019843855.1 Hylomyscus alleni
TTGTATACATTGGATATTAGCCCTCTATCAGATATACGATTGGTAAAGATCTTTTCCCAATTTGTGGGTTGCCATTTTGTCCTATTGACAGTGTCTTTTGCATTACAGAAGCTTTGCAACTTTATGAGGTCCCATTTGTCAATTCTTGATCTTAGAGCATAAGCTATTGGTGTTCTTTTCAGGAAATTTTCCCCTGTGCCTATGTGCTTGAGACTCTTCCCCACTTTCTTTTCTATTAGTTTCAGTGTATCTGGTTTTATGTGGAGGTCCTTGATCCACTAGGACTTGAGCTTTGTACAAGGAGATAGGAATGGATCGATTTGCATTCTTCTACATGCTAACTGCCAGTTGAGCCAGCATCATTTGTTGAAAATTGTATGGTTATAGATCCTTTGTCAAGTTCAAGTGACCATAAGTGTGTGGATTCAATTCTGGGTCTTCAATTCTGTTCCATTGATCTACCTGCCTGTCACTGTACAAATACCATGCAGTTTTTATCACAATTGCTCTATAGTACAGCTTAAGGTACTGGATGGTGGTTCCACCAGAGGTTCCTTTATTGTTGAGAATAGTTTTGGCTCTCCTGGTTTTTTTGTTGTTCCAGATGAATTTGCAAATTGCTCTTTGTAAGTCTGTGAAGAAATGAGTTGGAATTTTGATGGGTACTGCATTGAATCTGTAGACTGCCTTCAGGAAGATGGCTATTTTTACTAATTAATCCTACCAATCCACGAACATGGGAGATCTTTCCGTCTTCTGAGATCTTCAATTTCCTTCTTTAGAGACTTGAAGTTCTTGTCAAACAGATCTTTTACTTGCTTAGTTAGAGTTACACCAAAGTTAGAAGCTTTTTGCATTTTGCATTTTCTTTGACTGTTGTATCAATGTTTTCTATGGTATCTTCTGCCCCTGAGATTCTTCTATCTCTTATATTCTGTTGGTGGTGCTTGCATCTATGGTTCCTGACTTCATTCCTAGGTTTTCTCTCTCCAAAGTTATTTCTTTTGTGATTTCTTAACTGATTCTCCTTTCATTTTTAGGTCCTGGATGGTTTTGTTCAATTCCTTCACCTGTTTGTTTGTGTTTTCCTGTAATTCTTTAAGGGATTTTTTTGTTTCCTCTTTAAGGGCTTGTACCTCTTTACCTGTGTTCTCCTGTATTTCTTTAAGGGAGTTATTCATGTCTTTTTAAAATTCCTTTATCACCATTGTTAGATATGATTTTAGATCTAAATATTGCTTTTCATGTGTTTTTGGGTATCCAAGACTTGCTGTGGTAAGAGTACTAGGTTCTGATGAAGCCAAGTAGTTTTGGTTTCTGATGGTAGGATTCTTGTGTTTGCCTTTCGCCATCTGTTGATCTCTGGTGTTAGATGTTCTTGGTGTCTCTGACTAGAGCTTGTTCCTCTTGTCTCTGACTAGAGCTTGTTCCTCTTGTGGGCCTGTAAGCTGGTGTCAGCACTTCTGGGAGATCAGCTCTCCTCTGTTACATCCCAGGCTCAGATGGCTATGGATCAGTTGCCCATCCTGAGTCCTGGGGTCAGAGCACACTCTGGAGATAGGATCTCTACTTTTGGGAAAGGTGCAGAGAGGTCTGTGGGCCTGTTGTTCCTCCTAGGTGTGGTCTGAGGTAGAAATGACCCTGACCAGGCTGCCCTGTGACTTGTGAGGCCTGTGCCTCCCAGCTATTCCCACCTTAGAAAGTCACCAGAGAGAAAATGGTGGATCTTACCAGAATCCCTGGGTTAAAGCACTCCCTGAAGGCAAGCTCTCCACTTGTAGGGAAGGAGCAGAGAGGGTTGCAGATCCACTGCCTTCACTTCTAGGTGTACATGGAGGCTGAGAGGATCCTGTCTCTGCGACTTGTGAGGTCTGAGCCTCCCAGCTGGTCCAGTCTTAGTCATGGAGAGAAAATGGCGAATCTCACCTGAGTCCCTGGGTTAAAGTGCTCCCTGAAGGCAGGCTCTCCACTTGCAGGGAAGGGACAGAGGGTTGAGGATTCACTGTGTCACTCCTAGGTGTAGACGGAGGTTGAGAGGTTCCTGTCCCTCTGGTCTTTTGTTTTTTGAGTGCTCTATATTGTCCATACTTGATGTTTTGTCTATATTTTAATTTGCATATTGAACTTTAAAAATATGCTTAAGTCATGCTAAGTGCTCCACTGGTGATTTCTACTACATGTAGTTAGATCTCTTTCCTCAAGAATATCTTTTTTTCCCTCATCATATCTTCAGAATTTGTTTTAACTCACCAGAAGAGGAGCACATCTCCTTATAATGCCAAACTTTAATTGAACAGATGATTGTTGCTTAAAATTTATAAATTATATATGAGTACTGTGTTTAAATTGTTCTCTCTTTTCTCCAACATCTCCTATACCCCTACTCCTTCTCAATTTTATGCCTTCTTACTCTTTATTATTCACACACATATGCAGTCTTTCTGCCCCCACTTCTTTTGTGTTCCTTGAGCCTTAGGAGTATTTAGAGGTCGTATTGTAGATGTATCAATTGGGGCTGAACACCCCACAGTGAGTTGTTCTCTATGTTTTAATCAGCTGTAGATTTCTATTGGGTTTTGCCTACTGGAAAAAGAAACTTCCTTGACAAAGTATGAGAGCTACTTTACCTATGGCTATCAGGATCAATACTAAGAAAACACATATAAATTATACTGGCTTAGGAAAGCAGAAGTGGTGGGTTTTCCTCTGAAGTCCATGCACTCATCGGTCACAGGCTGTCTTACTGTATTAGGTATAAATTCTCTGCTACTGAGAGGACGTTAAGTTCAATTACATGACTATAAATGCCACTACGACACCCTTGCAGATGTCTTGCCATGCTGGTCATTGTGACCAATATATCCAAGCTTTGTAGATGAATAGGGCTATTGGTTACTTTTCTCCCTTTAAGAATTCCTTTTAGTACTATGAGAATTAGTCCTTAGTCAAGAGGCTTCCATGACTTTGTAAGCTTATTTGCTCAATCTTATATTCGAAGTGCTTGCTGTCTTCAGGAATAGAGTGTTTCCTTCAGTTTCTAAGAAGTAATTAATGGAAATAGCAATGTCCTATATTCAAACCTACCCAACAACTCCCGTGGCTGGTACTGGGGATTTCATTAAATGGTCAATGGCTTTTGGGTCTCCTCAAGGGCCCACTGTAACCCAAGTAGAATTTAATACACACTCACACACACACACACACTCACACACACACATTTTAAGTAAACATAAAATAATATGATATGATTCCTCATCCTTTCACTCTGACCTCTGGATTGACATCTGTCACCAGGCATATCACTTTCTCTCCATTTTTACACATCCCCCTTAATCTACTTCTATCCACTCTGTACCTCATAAAGATCCCCCTCCCAAATTCTTACCTTTTCACTTTCTTTGAAACTATTTTTCCTCCAGGTAATACACAACATTAAAAAATTCACAACTCTATTTTGTCACTCATGGCTCTACCAAAATTCTCAAAGGCCTGTGAATACCAGGGACATTCAGGTGAGACTCCTGATCTATCTTCCAATTCCCTGACTACTTATTCTTCCTGGGGCACAACCAGCAGAGGCACCATGTCCCCTGAGCCCCATCTTCCAGCTTATAGCTCTACCTGCATTCAAGTAGGCATGTCAGTATCCAGACAACCAGTTAGGTCCCTGCCCCAGGCCCTTTGTCTTCCAGATTTCCTTGGAAAACACTCAGCACAGCAAACTGGGCCAGGACTACTGTAGTCCATTTTCTGGTCCACAACCCTGCCTACATTCCTAGAGGCCTGCTGGCACCAAGGGCATGCATATGGCTGAAGAATAGTGAAAGAACACAATCAATAAGAGTCAGAGCAATATGGAAGTGCTAGATATCCTACTACAGCAAGTCCAGGATATCCTAACACAACCAAAGCAAAAGAAAAAATGACCTTAAATCCAATCTTACAAACCTGTTAGAGACCTTTAAAGAATAAATGAATAAATCTCTTAAAGAAACACAGGAAAATAAAATTAAACAGGTGAAAGAAAGAAATAAAACTTGAAAATGGAAATAGAAACAGTAAAGAAAACACAAACTGTGGGGCTCCTAGAGATGGAAAGCCTAGGTAAGTGAACAGGAGCTACAGTTGTAACTATCACCAACAAGGAAAAAAGAATAGAGGAAAGGAACTCATGCATATAAGATTCTTGTGAAGAAATCAAAATATATGTAAAAGAAAATACTAAATCTAAAAAGTTCCTGCCTTAAAATATCCAGGGAATATGGCGCACTATGAAAAGACCAAACCTAAAAAAATGGACATAGAAGATTCTTATCTACAAGGCCCAGAGAATATTTTCAATAAAAATCATAGAAGACAATTTCCCCAACCTAAGGAAAAGATGCCTATAAACTGACAAGAAGGTCACATAAAGTCAAATAATTTGGACCAGAAAGGAAAATCAAAACACTAAATGTATAGAAAAAAAGAATGGCAAAAGCTTGAAGGGAAAAGGTCAAGAAATATACAAAGGCAGACCTATCAGAACTACATCAGACTTCTCAACACAGACTAGCCAGAAGGACTTGTGAAGACGTCTTGCAGATTCTAAAAGACCACAGATGTCAGTCCAGACTACTAGACCCAGCAGCACTTTCAATCACCACTGATGAAGAAAATATGATATTCCATAACTAAATCAAATTTAAATAATATCTATCCACAAATGCAGCCCAATGAAAAATATTAGAAGAAAAACTCCAACCCAAGCTAACTACACTGAAGAAAACACAAAAAAAAATTTCACTGCAAAACCAAAAGAAGAGAAATGCACACACACATGCATGCATGTGGCCACACACACTGCCACCACCAATATCAAAACAACTCAATTTAACAGTCATTGGTAATTTATATCTCTCAAAATGAATGGACTTATTACACCAGCAAATTTACTATTAGTAAAATGACAATATTGCTACCTTGTCTACAACCCACAGGAGTTGTTGGGAAGAATGAATAGGATGACAGATTTAAGTGTTCAATATAAATAGTAAAAGGATTTTAAAAATATACCTAAGTATTGTCTTGGATAGGTAATATGTTGACTACCAAATATGATGCTATGTCAACCCGTACTTCACTTCCTCTACACAAATTTTCTTTACTATGTTGCAAACGGAAGTCTTCTTTACAATGCTTTATAATAAACCTGTCAGTGACCAATTTCTTTGGTGATACATCACTTCTAATGTTTTTGATCTTGGTGACATAAAGTTGATTCATATAAGATTTAACAAACATTTGGGAATAAATAGTTGTCTCTTCATTTTTCTTTTCTAATTCATAGATGTTTTGGTGTAGTATGAGGTTTTGCAAAGAAGTTTATTACTCAGGGTTGGAGGATAGAGTTTATAAAAGAGGAGGTTCAATGAAACTAGGTAAGCAATAACAAGACTGACTTGAATCAAATCAGAGACAAAACCATAAGCAACCATGGGAAGAAATAATCAAAAAAGTTTGATGAACCCTAATGAAAGAGTTTTTAGTAAATTTGACTCTCAGTAGAGAAAACAGAAAGATGTCATAAGCCAGAAATAAGGTGAATTGAACATTAAGAAATTTTCTGTACACCAAGAAATACACAGCCCAGTGCTGAGAATTTTAGAGATTAATTTCCTTTAAAATGATTATTGTGTTGAAAGCAGTAGTTAAGACCAAAATAGTGGGCTGGAGTTGTACTCTGAATTTATAGGCTAATTTCTCAAGCATTCCTTTTGATATTCTGACTTTTATCTGACAGTATTTTGTACACCGTAGAGTATATTTACTTTACTGTTACAGTTGGTCTTTGGGAATTAAGAAATACTAACATACAAATGATAGAACTAAGTCAATAATAAAAGAAAGAAGATTGCTTTTAAATAAACCAATAAGCAAGGGGTTGTTTGTTGTTGCATCCCAGACTATGGAAAATAGGAGAATATTTAAAATGTAGTACTCCATAGTTGTGATCCAAGTTGATTATGTTTTCTCCTATTCAGGGTAGCCTCTTATACCCAACAGTGATTACACCACCTTCATCACTGGTTGTTGGTGTTAGAAGCTCTATCAGCATCTTCAGTGGCAGCTGGATAAAAAGTTCTACATTTATCTCAAAAAACTATCTTTCACACTGAAGTCTTTTTATGCAGCCTGAAAATATATTCTGAATCAACTCTGAAAAGAAGAGAGCTTAAATACTTGACAGCAGTTATATAGTCAATGCAGGCCATAATTTCTGTTTCAGAAACCATGTGTGCAAGCTGATTTTTTTTTTCATCTGTAGCAAGAGTTCTAGGGCCAAATTTTCAAACAAGCATTTGTGTGTATAAAATGGGTAATTGCACACACAAATGGACAATTTTGTATGCAATTATCCATTTTGCATACACAATTATATGCCTCTAAGGGTATAACACATGTACATGAGATTTGGTAAGCCTACACATCACACCTTCCTTTGAAAATCTAGTTCCCATTGTAGGTTTCAGAAATGAAAAATGGGATTCTTAAAAAACAAATCAGTGACATTATTTTCCCATGGATCATCCTTTTCCTTCAACAATCTTTATACCTACGCAGTTATTATCTGATGAATCCCAACAATCCTTTTAATGTATGGATGCTAAACAGAACTATTGTTTTATTACAAAAATGAAGAAATCAAGATGTATCCATTGGGCTACATTAAATAGTACACAGTATCCATTTAAGTTCCAAGATAACTCATTCCACCTGTGAGCTCTAATACCATTCTTAAAGATCAATAAGTGCCTATGGTATGGGAGATGTGCACAAATACCAACTTTGCTGTTGGACGACCAACTAAAGTCCAAGCTTATTTCTACTTCTTTTCTGAAAAAAGACTTGCACTACTTCCTTTTTTCTAGTTTACATCTAGTAAGAGAACAAGTTTTAATAGAAGGGCTTGTTCACCTGGAAAACTCCTATGTCATTGTCAAAACAAGAGATTAAAATGTTCACTCACTTCCCAAAAGCAAATTGTGTCTTTGAGTGTATAGCAGTCATGAAAGAAGTTTATTTGACTGATAGCAGCCCTGAGTTTTCCAGTTAAAAATGTGGCTTTTGTATGGAACCAAACACAGTTCTCTTTATGGCTTTGATAGCCCCACAAGAAGAGAGACACATTGGAATAATTTTTGTTGTTGTATTTAAGTTGTGCGGCATTTTCCTATTCCTGATTGACTTGCTATCTGTCTAGAATGCCATTTTGTGATCTGTGCTGATGGTACTGCAGAAGTAGAAAGCTTAAGTATTAGTTTTTGGAGAAAAAAAGAACATTATCCATGATTGTACCTGAAACTTATAAATTGTGTATTAAAAGTCCTCTAGATAATTTGAAGTAAATTTTTCGTTGAACTGTTAGTATCTACTAGTAAAAAACTGGCAAAAAAGCAGCAAGAGTGTCAGTCACAGAAAGTCATTAGTTAGCAAAAGCAAGGAAGAGCATTAGAATGAGTGACCTAACTTGTGTGTGTGCGTGTGTGTGTGTGTGTGTGTGTGTGTGTGTGTGTGTGTGTGTGTGTGCATGGGCACACACGTAAATACAATCATATAATCAGACCTTGATGGTCAAACCTTCTGAAAGACTTGATTCTGCCAATGATATTTGTAATTTCTTTAAAAATAGCTGAAGCTGAGACAGACCTCTAGAAATAAATGGCATACTGCTCATTACTATAAATCCTTTTATAAGTGTGTTTACTGGTATGCTTAATAATTTATGTTTCTTTAGCTACTTGTATCTTAGGATCCCAGTGTGCTTTTTTAAAATTTTTATTAGATATTTTCTTTATTTACATGTCATACAATATCTCCTTTCCCAGTTTCCCCTCCAAAAAAAAAAAAAAAAAAAGAAACCAAGAAACAAAAAACAACAAGAACAAACCACTGTACCCTACCCCCTCCCCCTGCTTGCCACCCTACCTTCTCCTGCTTCCTGGTCCTGGCATTCCCCTACACTGGGGCATAGAACACTCACAGGGTCAAGGGCCTCTCTTCCCATTGATGACCAACTTGGCCGTCCTCTGCTATACTCATGCTGCTGGAGCCATGAGTACCCCCATGTGTACTCTTTGGTTGGTTGTTTAGTCTCTGAGAGCTCTGAGGGTACTAGTTAGTTGATATTGTTATTCATCCTAAGGGGTTGCAAACCCTTCAACTCCATTGGTTCTTTCTCTAGCTCCTTCACTGGGGACCTTGTACTCAGTCCAATGGATGGTTGTGAGCC
This sequence comes from Hylomyscus alleni, assembly GCA_019843855.1. Taxonomy (NCBI): domain Eukaryota; kingdom Metazoa; phylum Chordata; class Mammalia; order Rodentia; family Muridae; genus Hylomyscus; species Hylomyscus alleni. The sequence continues at coordinate 8,273 of JADRCC010106781.1, forward strand.
TCTACTTTTGTATTAGTCAGGTACTGTCAAAGCCTCTCAGGAGACAGCTATATCAGGGTGGATTGTCCTTCCTTCAGTCTCTGCTCCATAGTTAGTCTCTACAACTCCTTCCATGGGTATTTTGTTCCTTCTTTTAAGATGGAATGAAGTGTCCACATTTTGGTCTTCCTTCTTCTTGAGTTTCTTGTGGTTTGTAGATTGTACTTTGTGTATTCTGATCTGGGCTGATATCCACTTATCAGAGAGTGCATACTAAATGTGTTCTTTTGTGATTGGGTTACCTCACTCAGGATGATATTCTCCAGATCCATCCATTTCCCTAAGAATTTCATAAATTCATTGTTTTTAATAGCTGAATAGTACTCCATTGTGTGAATGTGCCAATATTTCTGTATCCATTCCTCTGTTGAGGGACATCTGAGTTGTTTCCAGTTTCTGGCTATTATAAATAAGGCTGCTATGAACATGGTGGCATATGTGTCCTTATTACATGTTGGAGCATCTTCTGGGTATATGCCCAGGAGTGATACAGCTGGGTCCTCTGGTAGTACTATGTCCAATTTCTGGAGGAACTGCCAAACTGATTTCCAGAGTGGTTATACCAGCTTGCAATCCCACCAGCAGTTGGCACAGGGGAAAATTTGTGTACATGATACTGGTAAACAATACAAGCCACAGCCATCCCCCAAACATGTTAGGCATGAATTAATTTTAAAACAAAATCTTAAGTACCTAAGCAAGAGCCTTCTAGACCCAGTCACATAATTGCAATTATTTAGAAAAGCTCTGTAAATATGTATATCATGTTAGTTTATTAAGTTTTGGATTATTCAACATTACAGTTTGACTAAAGATTTTACCATTTACTTTTATAATGGATTATATTATGACTTTCTATCATAATTTATTCTTACCAAGCTCCCTATTATCTTTATGTGCATATTAGGTAGGTCTTGGTTTTACAGCAATCATTTTGTTTAGCTGTCTAATGAACCAGAAGTCTTCAACTAGGATGCCTCTAGGTCATTTATCCAAGTGCAATGTGGCTACTATATTCAAAAATCAAAAATAGCTATTACAAGTTATGGGATCTAGGGAAAACAATCTTGGCTGACATATTAAAAAATATATTTCCTTAAAATTCTGTAATATCGAGTTCAGAGTTAAGAATTCACACGCAGATGTTTTGTTCCATACTCCAGTTGTACTTTTGCATGCCACTAAGCATTCAGTTATCTCCTTAGCACATAAATTTGTAATTTTAAGCATATACTACATGCTGAAATATTTATATACAAGTAGGCCCTGGGAACACATAACTTTTACCCTTGGTGAGCTGTTACAAATGAATATGCAAAATCATATGCCCATATGCAAATGGGATCTGACTCTTCTGCTCCCCCTATCTTCACCAAATTTCTTTTCTATGGGAGGTAATTCAGTTTAAAAGTGGAAGCATTCAGAATTTTTCCTTCTGCCTTGTTTCTACCAACCATCCATTTCCCATGTAACAATTTCCACTTGGACAAGCTTCTCATCCTGTTAATACCTTGTGCATTTCCTTTATCCGAGTAGTCTTTCTGGCAAGCAGTTTGCTCCTGGAAGCAGCTTCTTTAAGCTTAAAGAAGTTTGAGCTGTATGCATAAAGAGCATTCTTTCATCCAAGAAACCATCAAGGAAAAGGCATTCTAAAGGAAGTGTAAACTCACGAGCAAGCTTATAAAAATGGGCTAGTCTATTCAACTTCAGAAATGACAACAGCCAATGGCTTCAGGGGTTTGATGACATTGAAATGTCTATGCCCTGAGGATTTCATTTATTTCGGTAATGAAAACACTGTTTTGAGGCTTCCACGCTCTTTGCATTAATCACACCTACCACAACTTGTTTTAAGATAATATTGTTTTGTTTATGCTAAAACGATCTAATTAAAAATTGACTGTAATCTTGCCTTGGAAACTTTGGGGGAATTTAATGCATAATCAGAATTCAACAGATAATATCCTCATCAGTGAATGAGAGTAAGACCTTAACCGAAGGCCAAAAACAAATTACCCAATCACCCATCACGCAGCAGAATGAGAAGATTTAGTGTGTATTTAACTGGAACGCATGTATTTTGCAGGCTCACTAGATGCAAAATCATGTAGAACAAGACATCACCAAGCTATTTGAAAATGAAGGGGTACTTTGCTTATCTCACGATTTGGGCTTGTTTCTGAACTGGGAGAAATAGCTTAGGATAACCCCTCTCTTTTCAAATCTCATATACTAGACAGATTTCAGAATTTTTGAAAATGAAGAACAAACCTCCCCTTTTGCTGAAGGATACATATTTTTCAAGGTTGTGATTTTATTGTGCCCATTTGTTGTAGTGGTGGTCTGTTTATGAGGAAATACCAAGGTCAAGTGGCTGTGCATCATTAAGACAGGGATGATGAAAGGAAGAACAAAATACATTCATCAGCAAACCAATATAAAAATGAAAGAAAATTTGCAGAGGAGAACATGGGGCAATGAGGGACAAAATGTCCACAGCCTCTCAATCATAGACAGATAATATGCCTTCTGACTCTCTCAATTAGTTGCACCCCTGTGCCATTCACAGACACTCATTTCTCCCTCTCCATTTATTTTAATTAAGCTAAACTAGAGTCCTTGTCTTTTAATTGCCATTAACATTTTGTTGGCTTTCCTGACCCCAAGACAGAACTTCCTTAATGACAGCAGTGATATCCCTTTTATTTAGCTTCCAGTCTGTTCATTTATAACATCTGTAGCATCAAGCAGATCAACATATTATTTTCTGCCTTTGAAAAAAAGTAAAAGAACGTATCTGCTTCTTTTCTTCACAATATATTCAAAATTTGACCTTAATGTGTAAAGTCAACATTGATTCACAGTTTTAAATGACTTTTAAGTCTCACTGAGAGTCCTGTGAATAATCTGAAATTACTTTATCTTGATAGAGCAGGATTTTTTATACCATTTTTTCCACTTAAGTTGCTTTGTCACACAACTTGTGAAATAATGATTTTGCAAGTAAATTGAAGAGGATTAATCAAGATGTCCAAAAATCTTTGCTTCACTTCAGCCATTATATTATATGTAAAGCCATTCTTTTTCATAGAGAAACATTCTTCTAGAATGCCTAATGGTTAACAATTACTTTAAGGTATATTTCTTCATCTATAAAATACCAAGTATAAATCAAGGTAGTTAGAATCTCAACACCATGTATATTTGCATGATGACCCAAATGTAAATAGGAGTGGTATGCAGAATTTTAATGGCAACAAATATAAATGTGCAAGATAAAACCTCCAATCTGTGCCTAATTCTTATGCAAGTGTTTACAATGTAAAGGTGATGGGCTTTACTTTTTTGTGTTATTTTTTCTTTTGTTTTTACTAGATATTTTTTTATTTACATGTCATATGATTTCTCCTTTTCCAGTTTCCCCTCAAAAAAAAAACCAAAAACCAAAAAACAAAAACCCAAAAAACAAGAACAAACAAACCCCTGTTCCTTCCCCCCTCCCCCTGCTCGACACCCCACCCTCCCCCACTGGGGGACAGAACTTTCACAGGGCCAAGGGCCTCTCCTCCCATTGATGATCGACTTTGCAATTCTCTACTATACACATGCTGCCAGAACAATCATTCCCACAAGTGTAGTCCTTGGTTGGTGGTTGAATCCCTAGGAACTCTGAGGGTGCTAGTTAGTTCATATTGTTGTTCATCCTAATCACAAAAGAACACACATGGTATGTATTCTCTGATAAGTGGTTATTAGACCAGAAGTTCGGAATACTGGAAGAACAACTCACAAACCAAGAGAAACTCAAGAAGAGGGAAGATCAAAAGGTGGACATTTCATTCCTTCTTAAAAGGGGGAACAAAATACCCATGGAAGGAGTTGCAGAGACTAACTATGGAGCAGAGACTGAAGGAAGGGCACTCCAGCCTGATATAGCTGTCTCCTGAGAGGCTCTGACAGTACCTGACTAATACAGATGTAGAGGCTCACAGCCATCCATTGAACTGAGTACAGGATCCCCAATGAAGGAGTTAGAGAAAGGACCAAAGAAGCTGAAGGGTTTACAGCCCCTTAGGGAGATGGGCTTTTCTAGGTCATTTGGCATTATGTAAGAAAACTACCACTCTGACCCCATATGCTGAAGCATCAGTATCTACCCAGACAGGTAGGCCATGTATTAGAATCCTTGAGAATATCAGTTGTCTTCTAGTCAATTTAAAAGTGGCTTGACATTCGTTTTTCTAGTAAACCTGTTCATTTTCTTATAAGAGTTCTCTTGTAAACCTAGTTGCTATGTGAAGATTGTTTTAAATTTACTAAAGTAGACTTAACAGAAATAGAAGATACATAATTCTATGTATATAGAAGTGATACATAGTTATATGAAGAACATAATATATATTTTGTACATAGCACATAAATGGTATAGGGATATTCATGTGTTTTGAGGTGAAATTAATCAATTAAGCTCTAAACAAAGGGACTAGAATTTCTTGCTTTAGCACCACTGGTGATAAAGATAGATACGGGAGACAAATAATTAAATGCAAATATTTACATTGTTTTCAGAATGATTTTTCAATATCTTTAAACTGGCACAGTTTTCTATAATTTAGACAGAATGAGATATTACTCTAAAAGATGGTACATATGTTTAATTGGAATTTATTTAAAGAAACAAATCTTTGTAGGAGAATAAATATATCAAAGATAAAGAATTAGTATTAGTTGCTCAATTCCTATAGCTTGGTTATATATTTATTATTTTGGCAGTACTTATGCTTAACTTTTACTAATTTTAATCTTTTTTCCTGTACATTCATTAACATTTGAAGAGTTATATCTGACATAAGATATTTTAGGCTGGAGATATGACTCAGTGCTTGAGAGCACTTGTTGCTTTTCCAGAAACCCAATGATTGGTACTCAATACCCATATGAAGAGGCTTGCCACCACCTGTTAACTGCAGCTTCTGCAAAATCTGATAATTAGAACTAACAAAAATAAATGTTAAAAATGTAAAATATTTCATGTTAATCACCCTACTTTCTACGTTCTATTACAATTCAAAGAAGTGGTGGGTTTCTGGATAAAAGATTGAACACCAGGCAGTTCTTTGAAATTTGTACCAATTTTATTGAATTTTTTAATTACATTTACTACTTCCATATATGGTCAATTGCCAAATCCAGGCAGAACCCAGGGTATAACCAGTCACAGGCATTCTTCCATTTACCCAGTTTGTTCATAAAGGTGCTGAAAACAAATGAGAAAAGGGGTGATGCTTCCCCTAAAAGTTTTAGTTGTGATATTTGAATGTACAAGCAAACTTTCAAATAATCTTTATTTATTTAAAAGATTTATTTATTTATTATATGTAAGTACACTGCAGTTCTCTTCAAACACTCCTGAAGAGGGAGTCAGATCTTGTTACAGATGGTTGTGAGTTACCATGTGGTCTCTGAGATTTGAACTTAGGACCTTCGGAAGAGCAGTCAGTACTCTCACCTGCTGAGCCATCTCTCTAGCTCAAATAATCTTGACTATTATAAATTGCTTACTGGAACTATACATATTAGAACTATATACATGGAAGTAATCTGTTTTTTTAAAGGTATAGCTAGTCTTTACCTTATAGTAATCAATAGGCTGGGTTACTATCAAAAACCATATATAAATATCAACATTTTCTGAATAAAGGTAATAGGAGGGAGAAGAGGAAGTCACAGAATACTAAATAGAAAGAAAGAGAGAGAGAGAGAGAGAGAGAGAGAGAGAGAGAGAGA
>JADRCC010106797.1:0-10069 GCA_019843855.1 Hylomyscus alleni
TATATATATATATATATATATATATATATATATATATATATATGTTAAATCAATTTGTTTCATAACCTCTATTAGTTTCACTGCAATTCTCTTTAGTTTCTGTTTCAATAACCTGTTCATTGGTGAGTGTGGGGTATTAGAGTCTCCCACTATTATTGTCTGGTCTTCAATGTGTGTTTTTATCTTTAGTAAACTTTCTTTCATAAATGTTGGTACCTGTACACTTGGAGCACAGATGTCATAATAGATACTCTCTCTTGGTAGATTTTGCCTTTGATTTATATGATGTGTTCTTCCCCATCTTGCTTGATAACTTTTGGATGAAAATTATTTTATTTGATATTAGAATGGCAACTCCTGCTTGTTCCCTCGGACTTTGGAAGACTTTTACTGCAAGGTAGTGGCTATCTTTGTATATTGAGGTATGTTTCTTGTATGCAGCAAAATGCTAGATCCTGCTTGTATATTCAGTCTGTTAGCTTATGTCTTTTGATTGGGAAATTAATTCCGTTGATGTTGAGAGATATTAAAGACAGATGAATGTTAGTTCTTGTTTCATTTGTTATTGTAGGTAGCATTATATGAATGTGATTTTCTCCTTTTGACTTTGTTGAGAAATGATTAATTTCTTATTTTTTATTTGGTGTAGATACCCTTCTTGTGTTGGTGTTTCCTCTAGTATTACCTCTAGGGCTGGATAGGTAGATAGATATTGCTCATATTTGGTTTGTCCTGGAATATTTTGGTTTCTCCATCTATGATGTTTGAGAGTATTGCTGAGTATACTGAGTCTGGGCTGGTATTTGTGTTCTCTAAGTGTCAGTATGACCTCTGTCCAGGGTTTTCTGGATTTTAAAGTTTCTATTGAAAAATCTTGTGTAAGATGGAATCTGAGGGTTGTTTTGATTTGCATTTTCCTGATGATTAAGGATGTTGAACATTTCTTTAGGTGCTTCTCAGCCATTCGGTATTTCTCAGTTGAGAATTCTTTGTTTAGCTCTGTACCCCATTTTTAATAGGGTTATTTGATTCTCTGGAGTTTAACTTCTTGAGTTCTTTGTATAGATTGGATATTAGCCCTCTATCAGATTTAGAATTGGTAAAGATCTTTTCCCAATTTGTTGGTTGCCATTGTGTCCTATTGACAGTGTCCTTTGCCTTACAGAAGGTTTGCAACTTTATGAGGTCCCATTTGTCAATTCTTGATCTTAGAGCATGAGCTATTGGCATTCTGTTTAGGAAATTTTCCCCTGTGCCCACGTGCTCGAGGCTCTTCCCCACTTTTTTTTCTATTAGTTTCAGTGTATCTGGTTTTACATGGAGGTCCTTGATCCACTTGGACTTGAGCTTTGTACAAGGAGATAAGAATGGATTGATTTCTTTTCTTCTACATGTTAACCGCCAGTTGAGCCAGCACCATTTGTTGAAAATGCTGTCTTATTTCCATTGGATGGTTTTAGCTCCTTTGTCAAAGGTCAAGTGACCATAGGTGTGTCTTCACTGCTATTCCATTGATGTACCTGCCTGTGACTGTATCAATACCATGTAGTTTTTATCACAATTGCTCTGTAGTACAACTTAAGGTCCAGGATGGTGATTCCAACAGAGTTTCTTTTAATGTTGAGAATAATTTTCTCTATCTTGTGTTGTTTGTTATTTCAGATGAATTTGCATATTTCTCCTTCTACATCTGTGAAGAATTGAGTTGGAATTTTGATGGAGATTGCATTGAATCTGTAGATTGCTTTCAACAAAATGGCCTTTTTTACTATATTAATCCTGCCAATCCATGAGCATGGGCGATCTTTCCATCTTCTGATATCTTCTTCAATTTCTTCAGAGACTTGAAGTTCTTGTCAAACAGATCATTTCCTTGCTTAGTTAGAGTCACACTAATGTATTTTATATTATTTGTGACTATTGTGAAGGGTGTTGTTTCCCTAATTTCTTTCTCTGCCTGTTTATCCTTTGTATAGAGGAAGGCCACTGATTTGCTTGAGTCAATTTTATATCCAGCTATTTTACTGAAGCTGTTTATTAGGTTTAGGAGCTCTCTGGTGGAATTTTTGGGGTCACTTAAGTATACTATCATATCATCAGCAAATAGTTATAATTTGACTTCTTCCTTTCCAATTTGTATCTGTTTGATCTCGTTTTGTTGTCTAATTGCTCTGGCTAGAACTTCAAGTACAATATTGAATAAGTAGGGAGAAACTAGGCAGCTTTGTCTAGTCCCTGATTTTAGTGGGATTGCTTCAAGTTTCTCTCCATTTAGTTTGATGTTGGCTACTGGTTTGCTGTATATAGCTTTTACTATGTTTAAGTATGGGCCTTGATTTCCTGATCTTTCCAAGACTTTTATCATGAAGGGATGTTGGATTTTGTCAAATGCTTTCTCAGTGTCTAATGAGGTTTTTTTCTTTGAGATTTTTTATGCAGTGAATTACCTTGATGGATTTCTGTATATTGAACCATCCCTGCATCCCTTGGATGAAGCCTACTTGATCATGAAGGATGATTATTTTGATGTGTTCTTGGATTCGGTTTCCAAGAATTTTTTTTGAGTATTTTTGCATTGATATTCATAAGGGAAATTGGTCTGAAATTTTCTTTCTTTGTTATTTTTTTTGTGTGGTTTAGGTATAAGAGTAATGGTGGCTTTATAGAAGGAATTGGGTAGAGTACCTTCTGTTTCTATTTGTAGAATAATTTGATGTTAGGTCTTCTTTGAAAGTCTGATAAAACTGCACTAAACCCATTTGGTCTTGAGCTTTTTTTTTGGTTGGAAGACTATTAATGACTGTTTCTATTTCATTAGCAGATTTGAGACTATTTAAATCATTTATCTGATCTTGATTTCACTTGGTTGCTGGTATCTGTCTAGAAAATTGTCCTTTTCATTCAGGTTTTCCAGTTTTGTTGAGTATAGGCTTTTGAAGTAGGATCTCATGATTTTTTTCGATTTCCTCAGTGTCTGTTGTTATGTCTCCCTTTCCATTTCTGATCTTGTTAATTAGGATACAGTCTCTGTGCCTTCTAGTTAGTCTGGCTAAGTGTTTATCTACTTTGTTGATTTTTCTCAAAGAACCAGCTCCTCTTTTGGCTGATTCTTTGTATAGTTCTTTTTGTTTCCATTTGGTTGATTTCAGCCCTGAGCTTGATTGATTATTTCCTGCCTTTGACTCCTCTTGGGTGAATTTGCTTCTTTTTGTTCTAGAGCTTTCAGATGTGTCAAATTGCTGGTGTATGCTCTCTCCAGTTTCTTTTTGGAGGCAAATAGAGTTATGAGTTTTCCTCTTAGGATTGCTTTCATTGTGTCCCATTAGTTTGGTTTTATTGTGGCTTCATTTTCTTTTTTCTCTTTCTTTCTTTCTTTCTTTCTTTCTTTCTTTCTTTCTTTCTTTCTTTCTTTCTTTCTTTTTTTTTGAGACAGAGTTTCTCTCTATAGCCCTGGCTGTCTTGGAACTCACTCTGTAGACCAGGCTGGCCTTGAACTCAGAAATCCACTTGCCTCTGCATCCCAAGTGCTGGGAATAAAGGCGTGCTCCACTACTGCCTGGCCTTCATATTCATTAAACTCTAGGAAGTCTTTAATTTCTTTCTTTCTTTCTCCCTTGACCAAGTTATCATTGAGTAGAGTGCTGTTCAGTTTCTACTTATATGTGAGCTTTTTTTGTTTATATTTTTATTGAGAACCAGCCTTAGTCCATGGTGATCTGATAGAATGCATGGAATTATTCCAATCTTCTTGTATTTGTTGAGGCCTGTTTTGTGACCAATTATATGGTCAGTTTTGGAGAAGGTACCATGAAGTGCTTGTCTCTCTTCATCTGATTTTATCTAGTGTTAGCTGGCATGTGATTCTCTTTCTGGAGCCTGCCTCATGTCTCTAGGTTGCTGTAGGTCTCCTGCCAGCCTTGTCACCCTGTCTATAGTTAATCTCTTGGGAGTTCTTTAGAGTTTGGGGTCTTCAGAGGGCATACACTCTGGTGATCAGTTTTCCTGGGTGTAGCAGATCTCCTGAGAGGCCTGTAGACTGTGAGGTCTGTTGCCCTGTTGTCCTTTGTGCCACAGATATCCTGGTAGGCCTTCAGATGGTGGGGTCTTTAGAGGAGCAGACAAGCTGGTTATCTGTCCCAGTGGAAGTCGCAGGCCAGAAAGAAGATTTAGTTTGAGTGTGGTGGGGGGGGGGGAGAGGGTGGGGATGGGTCCTGAGTCCTCTGGGATCTTCACAGTTCTCAGCATCTGTGGTTGTCTGCAAGGTTCTCTTACCTGTTGCCTTGCATTTAGCAGATATCCTGGGAAGCCTTGACACTTTGGGGTCTTCAGAGGAGTAGATTCTTTGATTCTTATAGGTGGGGTGGGGGGAATTTTCTTTTCTGGTCCAAGTTCTTTGGTGTAGGCTTCTGATATATTTATGGCAATCTCTTTCTTTTGGTTAGTATGTTTTCTTTTATGGTTTTGTTGAAGATATTCTCTGGCCCTTTGAACTGGGAATCATCAGCCTCTTCTATTCCTTTTATTCTTAGGTTTGGTATTTTCTTTGTGTCCCAAATTTCCTGGATGTTTGGCATTAGAAATATTTTACACTTTTGATTTTCTTTTTTTCATGTGTCAATGTCTTCTATAGTATCTTCTGGGCCTGAGAGTCTTTCTTCAATTTTTTTTTTTGTTTTCTTTTCTTCCTTTTTATATTGGCTATTTTATTTATTTACATTTCTAATGTTATCTCCTTCCCAGCTTCCCCTCTGCAAACTTCCTATCCCATCCCCACTTCCCCCTGCTTCTATGAGGGTGCTCCCCCACTCACCTGCCCACTCCCATATCACCATCTTGGCATTCCCCTATACTGGGTCATCCAACCTTCACAGGACCAATGTCCTCCCTTCCCACTGATGTCGGATAAGTCTACATATGTAGCTAGAGTGGTGGAGGAATGAAGATAAGAAGAGGTAACTAACCAGGTGGAAGAGATAGTTTGAATGGGTTAAATAACTTAAAACTAGTAAGGGAATGAGCTAAAGCTTATGACATAGGCATTTTATTAATAAATAATTAGGTTAAAAGACATCATTCTTGGTACATGAAAGAGGCAAGAAGAAGAAAAACAGATTTATTTTCGTACATGCACTCACTTTAGGAACTAAAAGTAACTAAACAAATCTGAACAGAACTGCAGAAACTAAACTGAAGTGTACTGGACTAAACTGTCTGCAATTTAATTGCACCAAAGTCAATTGAACTGCAGTCAATTCAACTGCATTCAGCTGAGCCAAACTCCACCTCTCTCACTGTCTCCCTTAATACTCTTAAGGAGTCTCTCTTTCCTGTCTGTTTCTCATGAGAGTTGTGTGTATCCTATCTCTGATTCATTCTGTCAAATCTTTCTATGCTCTTCACTTTGTCTGTCCCTTAACTAGGTGTTATTGTTTGTGATTAAAGATGTGAGATGGCTCAGTGGGGAAGAGCACTGACTGCTCTTCCGAAGGTCGTGAGTTCAAGTCCCAGCAACCACATGGTGGTTCACAACCACCCATAATGAGATCTGATGCCCTCTTCTGGTGTATCTGAAGACAGCTACAGTATACTTACATATAATAAATAAATAAATCTTTAAAAAAAAAAAAGATGTATTCTAAGGACATTTATTTTTTCCAGCAGGATCATAATGTCTTAGGTTTTTGAATTTGATCTCTTTTCAGAGTAGCCATGTTGCAAGTTTTACAAGTAGTCAAAAGTGTACAGAATATGGATCAAAAATGTAATATAAAGTCATATAAAAGTTTAAACTAGTTCATTAATCTAATTTTATACCGACATTTTATTTTTCAAGCCTTATTCCACAAACAGATATATACTTAAACTGATAGCTATTTAGTTGCTGTTATTTTCTTAGATGTGGATTCAAAACCATAAAAAAATAATCCAGAAGGGATTAAAGTAAAATAATTCCAAAGTAATCAATAGGCTTTACTGAAGTGGTTATCATCTTTCAGGTTAAATAAATTTTGAGTGCTTTAAAAAATGATTGCCCCAATAAACTCTGCCATCTATCTTCTGATATTAATTAATTAATTAATTATACTATGACAGAGTAGGTGGAAATTGTGGCTAAATGCTATGGATTTATATATTTATTTCATTGGTTCAAGCAAAATGTAAGAAAATTATGTACTATGTAGTTTGGTTTTCAGAAAAGAAAATGCAGCTTATAGTATTCACACAGCTGCAGGTTATTAGAACAGAACAGAATGCAATAAAAATAAATTCTGACATCAGAACACAATACTTTAAAGTTTTGCTTTGGTTGTGCCTACTTACACACAATTATTTAAAAATTGTGCACCAAGTAAACTGAAACCAATGGTTAATTTTAAAATGTTTGTGAATAACTTACTGCATTCTCTTTATTCAAATTATGTTTAAAAACATTATTCAGACATTAATAAAAACAACACAGAAATAAAAAAGGATTCACTGGAGTTCAGTTGTAGGAAATTGTTAAATGAATTTTTTAAAAACGTATGGAATTTCCCATAAGGACTTTTATTCAGATGCTGGTTCATAAATGTATCTGATTCTCTCATTTTTCTTCTTTTCTCTATAAAATATTCATAAAGTTTTGATTTTGCTCATCAAAATTTTTATGTTTAAATGTAGTTATCTCTAAGGAATTTAAAACTAAAGCTCTTCTTTAGGTAAATCCTCAGCATCAAGCTCCAACCAAAACACAACAGGCAAAGTCTTACCAATGAGTGCATATGCACGGCTCCCAAATGGAAAATGCCAGTAAATTGTAAGTTTTTCAAACAAATGAATGTTTTGGTAACATGTGGCCATGTGGCATACTATTGTTCCTCTTAAAATTCTTATTTTTTCATCCAGTATTTCTGAAAGTACAAAATACTTGTAGAAACACTTCACTTTACTACTACATCAATGTATACATTTTCTCAGCATGACATCTTTTGAAAGATGGTATAGGAATAATTTTTTCTTTTTTTTTGTTAGATATTTTCTTTATTTACATTTCAAATGTTCTCCCCTTTCCTGGTTTCCTCTCTGAAACCCCCATCGCATTCCCCCTCCCCCTGCTCACCAACCCACCCACTCCTGCTTCCCTGTCCTGGCATTCCTCTACACTGGGGTATAAACCTTCACAGGGCCAAGGGCCTCTCCTCCCACTGATGTCCAACAAGGCCATCCTCTGCTCCATATACAGCTGGAGCCATGAATTCACTGTAGAGCTGCAAGGTTGTGGTTTTGCTTGTTTGTTTTGAGATAGGACCTCTCTACAAAGCTCTGTCAGACACAGAATTCACTACACTGACCAGATTTGCCTTGAACTCACAGATACCTGACTGCATCTGCTTCTCTGGTGAGTGGTGTGATTAAAGGCATATGTTACCACACCCGACCTCTAAGAAAACTTTTGCATTTAGAAAATTAAAATCATATGCTTCATATATAAAGTTGTATGAAAGGACCAATGATTTTCTTCCAGTGAAGAGGATAAAATTTAGCTCATCATCTGTACTAGGCAAAAGCCATACAACTAAGCTAGACCTTTATCCTAAACTTGAATTTATTCTATTATGGTTTTGTTTTCTTTGAGACAGAATTTCACTTATCTCAGAATCAATATATAAACAAAGGTGAATTTGAATTTCAAATCTTCCTGCCTATAACTTCCAAGTGCAAGTATTGTGGTGTTTACCACCTAATTGAGTCATGTTTGTTTTCTACCAATATTTAAGTACATGTACTTATGATAATGATTCTACACTATTAGATTATAGTTTACATTACCAATAGCAATTTTTAAAAATGTGCTTATGTATATCAAATATATAATCTATTTTCAAATAAGCTTTCAAATTTTTGATAGAAGAAAGAAAATGAGGAAAATCAAGAAGAAATATATTTCATATTTAAATTGACTAAAGTTCTTGGTAGATGTTGAACAGTGCTGAGGCTGAGACATTTCCCATGTCCTTATGCAGCATCCTGGCTAAAACAGGAACAACAATGTGTTTCTATTTTATTTTAGCCTAACTCTTTTTGTTGTTGCTTGTTTATTTTGGATGTTTCTTTCTTTTTTAGGAGAGTGAGGGGGAACATGTTCTCTATACTTAGTTCTAGCTGGTTTGGAACTTACTGTGTTGACCAGGCTGGCCTTAGACTCACAGAGATCTGCCTACTTCTGTATCCTTAGTGCTGGGATTAAAGGCATATATCACCATTTCTGACTTAGCCTAGTATTTTAAGCAGCTAGGAAGTTTAGATGTTGAAAAAGTTTTCTATATATTGGATTTATTATTTTGTGATTTATTGGATTCCTTTTTTGTCTATGCTTGGGCAATTTTTCTAGACTACTAGAATTCACTCTTGTAATAAATCTATAGGAAAATTTATCTTGGAAATCTATAGGTGCTGGCAGAACACAACTGTTCATCTTTACTCAATGGTCATTTTAACCCATTTAACAAGGTACTTTAATTATGTTGACAATTACTGACTAGTTAATATAAAAATAACATGGATGTATATATATGTATTTATTTGAGTAAACTAAAATTTCATCTTAAAAGATTGTTTATCAATGAATAAAACTCAGCAAATGAGAAATATTATATTACTTTACAGGATGAAGTATAATTGTCCAAATAGAACAAAACATATGCTTAATTCTAAAACAATGAAAACATTCTTTTTGAAAGCTAGAATTTTTTAAGTTTTCACACTATAGTCATGGTTTTAAATAGTTTAGTCATCCTAATTAAGAAAAAAAAAGCTTAAGGTAGGATGATCATTGTCTTTCTTTCTTTCTTTTATTTAGTCTTGAGAATTTGTTTACTCTACAAGCTTAAAAATGTGTTCAGCAGGAATAATTCCACAAAATTTATAGCATACCTACCTCCAAATTGTCCCATATACTTCCTTGTTATCTTTCTAATTATTTGTCTCTTTTGTCATGCATTGTTATTGTTATTGGTGGTGATAGTGGTGGTGGTGGTGTGTGTTTGTTTGTATGTGTGTATGTTTCTATGCGTATATTCTTAAGGACATAAGTAAAACATGGTCAATCTGTATAATGTTATATTATATATGATTTTTAGACTCACCACTTCGTATTAAATAACCAATTTATGTGTCCTTCTCTAGGAAAGACTACTTCTCCAGCTCACAGAACTCCTTATTTGAGTTTGTTGTGTAGATTGAGCCTCCTGGAATTTCTCTTATTTACATTAGTGAGTATATTTTTGTCCTTGTTCAGCTCCTAATTAAGTAGTCATAAGGCTAAGGCTTTATGGGTGTAGCCTCTAACATCCCTGGAAGACACAATCTCACAAAAAACTCCCAAATTCTTTGGTTGTTACATGCTTTCCATCCCTACTTCCACAACATTCCTCAAGTCTTAACTATGAGAGTGTTTTGTAGATGTATTCACTGGCTCTACAACTCCTTTTGATTGGCTGTACTTCTCTGTAATGGATTCTATCAGTTGCAGTGAGAAGTTTCCTTGATAAATGGTAAGGCAAAAAAATTATATATGAGAATAAAGATAAATATTTAGAATGAAGTTACAGATTATGCTAGGATAGTAAACTGACAGTTGTAGGATCTCCTCAAAGACTCAAGACTACAATAGGAAGGATTCCAGTACTAGGAATAAGGTCTGTGTTCTGACTGTTTTGTTTTGTTTTGTTTTGTTTTGTTTTGTTTTGTTTTGTTTTTTGTTTTTAGAATAGATAATCATACTAATTTATTTATTTATTGTAAATGTGATATAGTCAGGGTGACCTGGAAAAAGGAGGCTTCCTTTTTTGAAGATGCCTACACTAGATTACCCCATAGGCAAATCTGTGGGGGATTTTTCCTGATTAATGAGTGATGTGAGACATCCCAGCTATGTGGTGTGCATTGTCCTTCCTAGCTTGTGGTCCTGGGTAGTATGAGAAAGCAGGCTTGAAATCTATGGGCAGTAAGCCAGTAAGTAGAATTTTTCCATGATCTCTGTTTTAGTTCTTTCTTTTTAAAATAAATAAAATATTTTTCTTTGTTTTTT
>JADRCC010106824.1:0-12448 GCA_019843855.1 Hylomyscus alleni
CCCCCCCCACACACACACCTCTCCTCCCATCCCTTCCCCACCCCGCGAACCAGATCCAGCTTTCCCACTAATGGCTGAGGCAACAGAGATGGTATGATGTAAATGCAGTCAAACGTCAAGGAGTTAGAGAGGGAACCAATGGAGTTAAAGGGAACGCAGCCTCTTGGGACGAACAACAATATGGGCTGACCAATACCCTCAGAACTCCCAGGGACTAAACCACCAACAAAGGACTCTACATGGTGGGACTGATTGTTCTGGCAGCATGTGTATAGTAGAGGATTGCAAAGTCGGTCATCAATGGGAGGAGAGGCCCTTGGCCCTGTGAAGGTTCTATGCCCCAGTGTAGGGGAATGACAGGGCTGATAAGTGGGAGAGGATGGGGTGGCGGGCATGGGGAGGGGGGAGGCAACAGGGGTTTGTTCTTGTTGTTTTTGATTGTTCATTAAATATTATTTAGAAAATAAAAAAAAAAAAAAAAAAAAAAACAAAAAACGTCAAACTCCAGACTTTCCAAGAGGCCTTGCGCTTGGTGGAGTGAATGTAGATCCACAGAACTGGTCTTCTAGCTACGTTATAACTCATCTATAGCAATATGATAGACAAACTTTGTAACAGTTGATTGTACATGGGAACAGATGAAAGAGCTTCGGAGGGAAGTTTTGAATTTCTTCTCTCTTTGTAATCACTGCAGGACCTCAAATCATTAGATTCTCCCCAAATTGAACTAGATTATCCTCCTCAGTTACCACTGAATACCCTCGCAAACTGGACCAAATAAATACTCATCCTCAGATTATTGGATGCCACAACAAAACAAACAGTCTACCCTTCTCCGATCATTGGATGTTCTCCCAATAAACCAGACAGACTAATCTCCTAGTATCATTGGATATGTTCCCCACAAACATCCTTAGTTAATCCTCTCACAAAGCTCTCTCACAGGTACAACCAGAGCTGTGCATCACTAACACTCTCGGGATTTATTAATTTAATCAGTTTGAGAGTCAAACCAGATGATTTGAAAAACACTTTTATTGTTTTTCTTCAAAATCCATAATTTATGTATGAAAATGAGTATACCCACCAACACAAAGTTTGCCATATTCATTCATTTACAGGAATCGTGAAGTTCTCTCATTAAGTGTAGCCATGCAAGCCAGTTCAATTAGCTTTTAACTGTGATATTCTTAATATATCATATCTTCTGTAATACTCAGGTTTTGTTTATTTCTTCATAATGGGCATACATTTCCCTTCTTTATAATTTTGTTATAGGGTTTAAATGAGGAAAATTGTATAATGCTGTACATTCTAGCTAGAAAGATTAGAACAATTAAGTATCATGATCCGAAATCAAAGCTACTGAGTTCTAAAATAAACAATGCGCTATATAACTTCTGTATTTCCACAAAGTCCAATGAATTTAAAGTTATATTTAACTCATCCATATATGTATGGATGGAGGTTTGAGGACCTCCTCCTAGATACCTGGGAGTCAGGCTTCTCCCGTTTGCCTTTGGAACAAGATGTAGAACTCAGCTTCTCCAGCGTTTTGCCTGCCTAGATGCTTTCCTGTTCCTACCTTGATAATAATGGAATAAACCTCTGAATCTATTACCTAGCCCCAATTAAGCGCTGTTCTTTATAAGAATTGCCTTCGGTATGATTTCTCTTCATAGCAATAGAAACACTATGACACGTATGATGGTTTTATTACAGAGGAGATATTCCTTTTTGTGTGGAAATGATGTTTGTCAATGGATCATCACAGATTTTTATCTCAACCTCTCAGAATCTAGTCCTTGTTAGCACTGGAAATTACAGAACCTCAGTCATGTTGACATAATGGTTTTTGGAGGTTTATATTTTCATGTAGATCTTCAAATGTTAATGTTTACATATGTCATCCTATAGTCCTATTTATGATGGCTAAACACCTTTAAAATATAAGGTTCTTATTTGTTTTAATCTATAAAAGTGCCTCAGACCTCAGTAGACTCCAAGACATTGGCAAAGCTGATTCCATGGAGAAAGAAGTATTCGAGCTGTAAATCTCAGCATGTAGACAGCACCACCTGCCAAATCTAAAACAAAGGCCTAATCCATCAAAGTCCATAGTTCTAGAAAAGCCTCTAAATAAAATGACCTCGGTTTTTGGCTTCTCTAGTTCTGATTCTGGCTAACTGTTCTTGTTAACTGAAGTATGTCAACACAGGAAACAGTTTTGTGCTTTAAAATCTCTTACCCTGAGAAAGGCTCGAGTTACACTGTGATCCTGAACACTCAGTGTAGTTGTCAGCTCACTAATAAAGAATATCTATTGGCTTAAACCCATGTCTGTGAAGTTTTCACTGGTGAATAATTCACAACACTTCAGAACTAATTTTTCAAGTTAAGTGCTTATAATTAATAACATCTTAATTTTGTATGATGCAGAAGTCTGGAATAACAGGATTTATCTCCTGGGGAATCTTCACACAGACAGCCATCTGCTTCTTGACACTTTCTTGTCCCTTTTTGCCTCCTGACTGTTCTGATGTCCTGAATTCTGATCCATTTCATACAGCCTTGCTTGTGAAGCCTTAACATTTGGTCTTACCACACAGAGCAACATTGTGGAACATTAAAACATGGATAGAAACCATGAACTAAGTAAAACTTTCCACCTTTTCAGTTTTTCTTTCAGGTACCTGTCACAGTGACAGTGGGTCCCAACAACACCTAATCTAGAGATACCAATGCCTAGTTCTGAGCAACACAAATTATCTAGAGATAACATTGCCTAGTTCATAGTTGTTCCCTCTTATCTTCACAGCACATGCTTTAAAACACATTCATTGCCAAAATGAGTATGTTCAAAGTTTGTTTCTGTGTTTACATATATATTTCATTTCTAAACTATGTAAGACTAGGCACAATCAATCACTACCAACATATTTTTAAAGTACTATACTACGACACAAAATAAAAGTTATGTGAATATGGTCTGGGGTTTTTGTCTCAAAATAATGTGTTTCTATATATGTGTATGCATGTACTTCTGTTTGTGGCATGTCCATGTAAGGTGTGCAGGGATGCTTTGTAGGGTTGTACAAGTCTCTACATATATGTGCCCAAGACAGTGGAGAGCACTGGCTTTTCTGCTCTGCCAACTTCACACTTATTCATTTAATGCAGGATTTATCTCTGAGTCTGGAGCTAGGCTGGCACCCAGAAAGTCCTCATTACCCTCTTATCTCAGCTTCCAAAGAACTCTGGATCTACAGGTGCATGTACAGCCATGCATAACCTAGTAAATGGGTGCTAGGTTCCAATCTTTACTCTATGAACTCCTGCAACAAGTACCTTTACCCATTGTGCCATCCTCTAGCCCTCTCTCCAAACATCTTGTTGTGTTTTGCAGACCACAGTTGCACTTGTCAACAAACTGGAAAATTACCCTATATGTGTAAGTTACCTAAACATGAAGGTTGTGTTAAACAGAAAAGGATGAACTCTACGGCATGGTTAGCACAGTGTGTATATTCTAACTACTTGCTTCATCACTCAGTCCTTTGTGTCTGCCTATGCCTGCTGAATGCATCACAATTAACATCCATGAAGTCAACCAGCAGGCCCTGGTAATTGTCTTGTCTCCTTCCCATCAGCACTGTGGTATCATGCACAAGTACAGTGGCACCCAACACTTTACACGTTCTAGGATCAGAACTCAGATCCTCATGCTTGTAAAGATCTAGGTTCACTAGGCCCTGGATGGTTTTCATAAGCAGTACAATTGCCTAGAAGAGTCTCTGAACACATGAGTGTGCTCAGAAAGTGCTACTGGCTCCTAGCAATCAAGCCGCCTTTGCTACCTCTTTCTTCTAGGAAGAGAATGTGTTGAGCAGCTCCAGTGATTGTATCTGCAATGGCTGTATGCTGTCACACTGACTGCCCTTCCAGGGACTTAGAAAACAATCAGCCAAATAAGTGTCCAGATTAATTAGGTGGGCCAAATGTGAACCTGGGGAACTTATTTTTATCCTAATGGAGTGTCTGCTGGACATAGGCAGTGCGACAAAGAAGTTTATGAGTGTTTATGGTGCACCACAATACTGAGAGTTTGCAATCTCTGTTAGCTCTACAATGCTCAGAGAGAGTGTGGCTGGGAATTCATTATTTCTCAGTGATGATTAGTCCTCATTATTCTAATTGCTGCCTTATCCCCTCAGAGCAGCTGGTGCCTGGAGCAGAGGGTCAGGAGGGCCATGACAGCTGTACTATCTATGCACTGCCTCCCTGTGGAGAGGGTCTAATTGCTGCTGCTGTGGTCTTGCTGTGTCAGTGGCACTGCCTTGTGCCCCACTGGGGTCTCTGTAGTCCTGGTGCTTATAAGTCCTTTTATCTTCTCAGGGGAGAAGAACCATTATTAAGTGCTGAATCATCTTCTCCACTTGCTGCTGGCTAGCTTCAGGGTGCAGCTGTTGTCTGTTGGCTCTGCCCCCTACGGTTCACCTGTATTTTTTCCAATAGTAACTACTGGGAAGTGGCAAGAAAATACCTATCTCTGCCTGCACTCTACAAGGTGTCAGAAAAACGTTTATTGTCAAAAGTGTTCCCTGTGTGTATGCAACAGTTTTCAGGTTATATGGTTATATACTGAGGGTTACCATGGCTGTTTCATATTATCCAAGAGAATAACATTCTCCAGGCATTCTCTTATCCTCCTTTCCACATAGGTCTAATCTTCCATACACAAGACTGGCAGGAACACTCTTGTGATTCCTCCGCCCCAGATTATGTTGGGTAGCTATTCCACGTGAACTAAAACAGTCCATCTTGAAGGGAGGCGGATAAACACTAAGGAAGTGAAGGAATATTATAAATTCACGTAGTAGAGAAAATTCTCCAGAGGCTCCTGAAACCAACTTTGCAAGGCTGTAGGCTAAGTGACATACAAAGTTATATAATAACGCTGAGGGAGGAGGCCCTCCAACCAAACGGCTGCAAGGTGTGCCAAAATCTCTAGGTATGCAGCTTTAAGGAGCTGTCACTGATTCCAGGGTGACCTTTTTAGAGATTCAGCACTCTTAGGTTCACTCATGCTCCATTAAGTAACCCTTATTTATAGTATGAGTAACCCCAATAAACTCACTGGTTCACTAAGCTAGACATGAGTGGAACGCATTTCTTAGTGTATCATTGGTGTCCATTCTCAGTTAAGTGGACATTTATTCACCTCTGCCTTGGATAAGCTAATGAGGTGACCATTCTATCTTGACTGGACCAACACAGCCACCTGTGCTGGATCATTATGTCAACTCATTGAAGATATGGGGTCTTGCCATTTGGATGTTAGCTTAGGAGATCCAGAACTGCACCTTCTCATGTGTCTTGCTACCTTGGCCCTACCTGGTTCTTCTCTGGTCTCTGGATAGGCCATGAATTTTTCCAGGTTTCATATATGAGTCTCGTTTATGCATTTCATATATAACTAGTCCTTAATTCATCTATTCCACCTCATTTCCTTGAGCAGAGTAGAATTCAGACAAAAACATAAAGCTCTGCTTCGATACTGTTTCGGTGAGCTTCACCAGTCACTGAGACATGAACCCAGACTCAAGTGGGAAGATAGAATCTTAACTGAAGAATTGTCCACATCAGATTGTCCTTTAGGAATCTTTGTGAAGCATTCTTTTGACAGATAATGTAGGAAGATGTCACCCTCGGTGGTTCTTTCACCAGATGGGTGTTCCTGGACCATATTAGAGAGGTAGCTGAGCATACCAATGACCAATGGTCCTCTTTGGTACCCATTTCATTCCTTGCCTCCAGGTTCCTGTTGTGCAAGGCCCTACCTTCACTCAGTGATGGGAAACTGTAAGTCCAGTAAATCTTTTCATCCCCAAGGTGCTTTTGATTATGGTGTTTTCTCATTGCAACAGAAAAGATGAGATGGAAGAATTCCTTGATAAGCACATAGTTCAATGTCAGTAGCCTCAAAATGGACTTGGGTCACAAAAGGCAAGGAGTGGAAAGTAATCCCAGTATTTGAAAGACTTAATGGAAAAAGAACCGGAGCAAGGATGGGGAGAGAGTAAAGTACTTGTATGAAAGTAGAATTTAGATCCATACAACCCACATACAAAATATTCAGGCACTGTGGACTCTGGCTATTATCTCAATATTGAGGAAGCAGGGGCAGGTGGTTTCTGGGGCTCACTCACCAGCAAGCTTACTTAAATTTCCAAGTTACTGGCAAGTAAGAGGGCCTATCTTGAAAAACAAGATGGATAATGACTAGAAATATCAGCTGAGTATTTTCTCTCCAGTGACATTCTAAGGCCTGGACCAGCCAGGAGGCACAGGCCAGAAGGGACAGGGAAGCTGGGAAAGAATCCTTCTACCTCCATCTACCCCGAGGAGGGACAGTGGATCCACAGAACTCTCTGCAACTTTCCCACAAGAAGAGAGCCTGTCTCCAGGGTGTGCTCTGACCCCAGGACTCAGGAGGAACTGATCCACAACCCTCTGCACATGTGTTTTACCAGAGGAGAGCTGATCTCACAGAAGTGCTGACACAGGTTTGCAGACACCAGGAGGAACAAGCTCTAAACAGAGACAGCAAGAACATCTAACACCAGAGATCAACAGACGGTGAAAGGCAAACACAAGAATCTTACCAACAGAAAATAAGACTACTTGGCTTCATCAGAACCTCATACTCCCTCCACAGCAAGTACTAGATATCCCAAAACACCAGAAAAGCCAAGATTTGGATCCAAAATTATATCTCAAGATAGTGATAGAGGAATTTAAGAAGGAAATGAATAACTCCCTTAATGAAATACAGGAGAACACAGGTAAACAAGTACAAGTCATTAAAGAAGAAACACAAAAATCCTGTAAAGAATTACAGGAAAACACAAACAAGTGAAGGAATTGGACAAAACCACCCAGGACCAAAAAATGGAAACAGAAAGAGTTAAGAAATCACAAAGAGAGACAACTCTTGAGATAGAAACCCTAGGAAAGAAGTCAGGAACCATAGATGCAAGCATCACCAACAGAATCCAAGTGTTAAAAGAGAGAGTCTCAGGTGCAAAAGACAAAATAGAAAATATTGACACAACAGTCAAAAAATGCAAAGAGTTCCTAAACCCCCCCAAAAAAAACAGGAAGTCCAGGACACAATGAGAAGACCAAACCTAAGGATAATAGGTATAGAAGAGAGTGAAGACGTCCAATTTAAAGGGTCAGTAAATATATTCAACAAAATTATGGAAGAAAATTTTTCTAATCTAAAGAAAGAGATACTCATGAACATATAAGAAGCCTAGAGAACTCCAAATATACTGGACCAGAAAAGAAATTCCTCCTGCTCTGTAATACTCAAAACACCAAATGCTCAAAACAAAGAAAGACTGTTAAAAGCAGTGAGGGAAAAAGGTCAAGTAACATATAAAGGTAGACCTATCAGAATTGCTCCTGAATTCTCACCAGAGATTATGAAAGCCAGATGATCCTGGGTTGATGGCATACAGACCCTGAGAGAACACAAATGCCAAGCCAGGCTATATACTCAGCAAAAATCTCAATTATCATAGGTGGAGTAACCAAAGTATTCCATGACAAAACCAAATTTACACAATGTATTTCCACAAATCCAGCCCTTCAAAGGGTAATAGATGGAAAACTCCAACACAAGGAGGGAAACTACATCCTAGAAAAAGCAATAAAATAATCTTCCAACAAAACTAAAAGAAGATAACCACATGAACAGAAATCCAACTCTAACAACAAAAGTAACAGGAAACAACAATTACTTTTCCTTAATATCTATTAATATCAATGAACTCTATTCCCCAATAAAAAGACATAGACTATCAGACTGGGTACGTAAAAAGGACCCAACATTTTGTTGAATACAGGAAAACCATCTCAGTGATAAAGACAGACACTACAACTACCTCAGAATAAAAGGCTGGAAAACAATTTTCCCAGCCAATAGTCCCAAGAAAAAAAAACTGGAGCAGCCATTCTAATATTGAATAAAATCGACTTTCATCCAAAAGTGATCAAAAAAGATAAGGAGGGACACTTCATACTTATCAAAGGTATAATCAACCAAGATGAACTCTCAGTTGTGAACCTCTATGCTCCAAATCATCAACATTCATAAAAGGGTATCAATATTCATAAAAGAAACTTTACTTAAGCTCAAAACACACATTATACCACACATAATAATAGTAGGAGACTTGAACACCCCACTCTCTGCAATGGACAGATCATGGAAACAGAAACTAAACAAAGACACGGTGAGACTAACAGAAGTTATGAAACAGATGGATTTAACAGATATCTATAGAACTTTTTATCCTAAAACAAAAGGATACCTTCTTCTCAGCACCTCATGGTACCTTCTCCAAAATTGATCATATAATTGGTCACAAAACAGGCCTCAACAGATACAAGAAGATTGCAATAATTCCTTGCATCCTATCAGATCACCATGGATTAATACTTCTCCTCAATAACAACATAAACAGTAGAAATCCCATATACACTTAGAAACTTAATAACAGTCTACTCAATGATAACTTGGTCAAGGAAGAAATAAAGAAAGAAATTAAAGACTTTCTAGAGTTTAATGAAAATGAAGCAACAACATACCCAAACTTATGGGACACAATGAAAGCAGTCCTAAGAGGAAAACTCATAGCTTTAAGTGCCTAGAAAAAGAAACTGGAGAGCACATACACCAGCAATTTGACAGCATACCTGAAAGTGCTAGAACAAAAAGAATCAAATTCATCCAAGAGGAGTCAAAGGCAGGAAATAATCAAACTCAGGGCTGAAATCAACCAAATAGAAACAAAAAGAACTATACAAAGAATCAACCAAACCAGGAGCTAGTTCTTTGAGAAAATCAACAAAATAGATAAACCCTTAGCCAGACTAACTAGAGGGCACAGAAACAGTATCCTAATTAACAAGATCAGAAATGAAAAGGGAGACATAACAACAGACACTGAGGAAATCCAAAAAACCACGAGATCCTACAAAAGTCTGTACTCAACAAAACTGGAAAACATGAATAAAATGGACAATTTTCTAGACAGATGACAGGTACCAAAGTTAACTAAAGATCAGATAAAAGATCTAAACAATCCCATATCTACTAATGAAATAGAAACAGTCATATTAGTCTCCCAACCAAAAAAAGCCCAGAAAGTGATGGGTTTAGTCCAGAATTCGATCAGAACTCCAAAGAAGACCTCATACTTATACTCCTCAAACTATTCCACAAAATAGAATCAGAAGGTACTCTACCCAATTCTTTCTATGAAGCCACAATTACTCTTACTCCTAAACCACAGAAAGACCTAACAAAGAAAGAAAACTTCAGACCAATTTACCTTATGAATAACTATGCAAAAATTCTCAATAAAATTCTTGCAAACCGAATCCAAGAACACATCAAAACGATCATCCATCATAATCAAGAAGGCTTCATCACAGGGAGGCAGGGATGGTTCAATATATTGAAATCCATCAACGTAATTCACTATATAAAAAACTTAAAGGAAAAGGTCATTAGCTGCTGAGAAAACATTTGACAAAATCCAACATCCTTTCATGATAAAAGTCTTAGAAAGGTAAGTTATTCAAGGCCCATACTTAAACATAGTAAAAGCAATATACAACAAACTTGTAGCCAACAACAAACTAAATGGAGAGAAACTTGAAGCAATCCCACTAAAATCAGGGACTAGACAAGGCTGCCCATTCTTTTCCTACCTATTGAATACTGTACTTGAAGTCCTAGCCAGAGCAATTAGACAACAAAAGGAGATCAAAGGGATTCTAATTGGAAATGAAGCAGTCAAATTATCACTTTTTCCTGATGATATCATAGTATACTTAAGTGACCCCAAAATTTCCACCATAGAGGTCCTAAACTTGATAAACAACTTCTGCAAAGTAGCTGGATGTAAAATTAACTCAAACAAATCAGTGGCCTTCCTCTACACAAAGGATAAACAAGCTGAGAAAGAAATTAGGGAAACAACACCCTTCATAATAGTCACAAATAATGTAAAATATGTTGATGTGACTCTAACTAAGCAAGTAAAAATAAAAGATTTGTTTGACAAGAACTTCAAGTCTCTGAAGAAAGAAATTGAAGAATATCTCAGAGATGAAAAGGTCTCCAATGCTTATGTATTGGCAGGATTAATATAGTAAAAATGGCCAACTTCCTGAAAGCAATCTATAGATTCAATACAATCCCCATCAAAATTCCAACTCAATTCTTCACAGACTTAGAAAAAGCAATTTGCAAATTCATCTGGAATAATAAAAACCCTGGTTAGCCAAAACAATTCTCAACAATAAAAGAACCTCTGGTGGAATCACTATCCCAGACCTTAAGTTGTACTACAATTGTGATAAAAACTGCAGGGTATTGGTTCAGTGACAGACAGGTGGATCAATGGAATAGAATTGAAGACCCAGAAATGAACACACACAACTATGGTCACTTGATATTTGACAAAGGAGCTAAAATCATCCAATGGAAAAATGACAGCATTTCAACAAATGATGCTGTCTCAACTGGCTATTAGCATGTAGAAGAATGCAAATCGATCCATTCCTATGTCCTTGTACAAAGTTCAAGTCCAAGTGGATCAAGGACCTCCACATAAAATCGGATAAACTGAAACTAATAGAAAAGAAAGTGGGGAAGAGCCTTGAGCACATGGGCACAGGGGAAAATTTCCTGAAAAAAACACCAATAGATTATGCTCTAAGATCAAGAATTGACAAATGGGACCTCATAAAATTGCAAAGCAATTTTGCCAAGCAAAAGACACTGTCAGTAGGACAAAATAGCAACCTACATATTGGGAAAAGATCTTTACCAATCCTATATCTGATAGATAGAGTCCAGAGAGCCAAGAAACCCTATTAAAAAATGGAGTACAGAGCTAAACAAAGAATTCTCAACTGGCAAATATTGAATGGCTAAGAAGCACCTAAAGAAATGTTCAACATCCTTAGTAATCAAGGAAATGCAAATCAAAACAACTCTGAGATTCCACCTCACACCAGTCAGAATGGCTAGGATAAAACTCAACTGACAGTAGGTGCTGGAGAGGTTGTGGAAAAAGAACACTCCTTCATTGCTGGTGGGACTGCAAGTTGGTACAACCACTCTGGAAATCAGTTTGGCGGTTTCTGCAGAAATTGGACATAGTACTACCAAAGGACCAAGCTATACCACTCCTTGGCATATATCCAGAAGATGCTACAACATGTAATATGGACACATGCTCCACTATGTTCATAGCAACCTTATTTATAATAGCCAGAAACTGCAAACAACCCAGATGTCCCTCAACAGAGGAATGGATACAGAAAATGTGGTACATCTGCAGATGGAGTACTACTCAGCTATTAAAAACAATGAATTTGTGAAATTCTTAGTGAAATGGATGGATCTGGAGAATATCATCCTGATTGAAGTAATCCAATCACAAATGAACACACATGGTATGCACTCTCTGATAAGTGAATATTAGTCCAGAAATCAGAATACGCAAATTACAATCCACAAACCACAAGAAACTGAAGAAGAAGGAAGACCAAAGTGTGGATACCTCATTCCTTCTTAAAAGGGGGAACAAATTACCCATGGAAGGAGTTGCCGAGACTAACTGTAGACTGAAGGAAGGACAATCCAGAGACTGTTCCACCTGGGAATCCTTCCCATATTCAGTCATCAAATCCAGATACTATTATGGATGCCAGCAAGTGCTGGCTGACAGGAGCCTGATATAGCTCTTTCCTGAGAGGATCTGACAGTACCTGTCTTATACAGAAGTAGAGTCTCACAGCAATCCATTGGACTGAGTACAGGGTCCTCAATGAAGGAAGTAGAGAAAGGACTCAAGGAGTTGAAGGGTTTGCAACCCTGTAGGATAAACAACAATATGAACTAACTAGTACCCTCAGAACTCACAGGGACTAAACCACCAACCAAATAGTACACATGGTGGGACTAATGGCTCCAGCAGCACATTTAACAAAGCGTAGCCAAGTTGGTCATTAATGGGAGGAGAGGCCCTTGGTCCTGTTAAGATTCTATGCCCCAGTATAGGGGAATGCCAGGGACAGGAAGCGGGAGAGGGTGGGTTGGTGAGCACGGGGAAGGGGGAGGGAACAGGTTTTTTTTTTTCTGTTTTCTTTTCATTTTTTTCCAGAGGAGAACCTGGGAAATGAGATATTATATGACATGTAAATAAATAAAATATCTAATAAAAAACTTAAAAACATAAAAATAAAAAATGAAAAAAAGAAAAATAATCAATTTTTTGCTTTTATCTTCTTTTATTGTTTTACTGCTTGATTTGGTGTAGTTTATTTATTGACTAACTTAAATTTTATTGAAAAAAAAAAA
>JADRCC010106829.1:0-14402 GCA_019843855.1 Hylomyscus alleni
AGAGAGAGAGAGAGAGAGAGAGAGAGAGAGAGAGCACAGAGAGAGGGGGAAAGAGAGTCTTACCCCCCCACACACACACACACACACAAAATAGAACTTTACATTTAGACATCAGGCATCAGAACTCAGGGCATCATTGCTCCATACCAACATCCTGAAAATAAGGGCAAGAATTCTGCTTTGCAGGCACACTCTTTAGAACAAGACTCTAGAACTCTAGGCTGCCATTCCTCCATCGCCCATCTCTCAGATCTATTCATTATTGCTGACAGTCATTCTTTTTTTTCTTTTTTTTTTCTTTTTTTTTTTTTTTTTTTTTGTTTTGTTTTTTCGAGACAGGGTTTCTCTGTGTAGCCCTGGCTGTCCTGGAGCTCACTTTGTAGACCAGGCTGGCCTCAGAACTCAGAAATACGCCTGCCTCTGCCTCCCAAGTGCTAGGATTACAGGCGTGCGCCACCACCGCCTGGTGCTGACAGTCATTTTTAATGCTAGGAAAGGAGACATTGTGTACTCAGTACCAATTTTTAAAAACCAATCACTACAAGAGCATTTTTCAAATGGATTAGATATTTCAACTATCAATAAAATGTTAAAATCCTAATGATTGAACATGTACTTACCCTGCAACTCTCAGGCCAAACATAGACTAAGTTTACAGTCCCCAACTGCATTTAGTATATATAGCCTAGCATATAAAAGAAGGAGGACCAAATATGTGGAATATTCTTTACTCTATCAAGTTGTTTTTTCCCCTTCCTTTTCCTTCTCTCTTACTTGCATAGCAGGAAGAATTGTATTGCTATTGCTATCTCTCCTCTCTCTCTCTCTCTCTCTCTCTCTCTCTCTCTCTATACATATATATATATATATATATATATATATATATATATGAAGAGGTAGAAGGAAAACATGCAACTGTGTCTGCATTCTTATCACCTTTACAGAGCAACTATGAGTATATGATTGCACAAATCTATCCTGATAATATGTAAACTTAAAACCATCTCTCCTATGAAATGCATCATTTTTCCTACAATAGTTAGAAGAACAACAGAATAAGGACTGCCTAAGTGATTTAAGCTTGTTGGGAGATGCATATCTGCTTACATAGGCTAAGGTCATTCTTTAGTCTTTTACATTCATGGAGTCTAGCTAAACCAAAGAGTGGTCCTCTTTCCAGTATAAACTAACTGGCGGTGTTCACACTGTTATAGGCCCTCTCCTCATATTTTAATCTCACTCTGATTCAAGAGACGAGTGGGCTGAGGAGATTGAATCTCAAATAGATAATTGTAGCAAATAACACTATAATTTTCACCCTTGCTTCTAGAGATCATCATACACCAGTTTGACGGATCAGCTTGAAGATCTTCCTAGGGAAACAATAGTGTTAACTTGTGTTTAACCCACTTACATTTTTGAAGCTTGGAAAGGGCTCAAATTCAAATTCAAATTCAAATTCAAATTCTTCTTTCTTCTCCAGCAACTGCTTACAATTCTTCCCCATGACCCATTCCAATGCTTCTTACCCTTCCTTCCTTCTTCCCATACTTGCCTTCAATTATTTCTACCATTCTCTTTTCTTCCTCCTCTCTTCACTGATATATGACTATGCGATATATATATATATGTATATATATACAATATATATACATATATATTATACACACATTGCAGTGCAGTTCTCATCTGCTATGCAAGTGAGAGAACAAAAGGAAAAAGAGAAAATAGCAGAGAAAAAACATTTACGTTAAAAATGCTTGTCACCTTGAAGTTGCTCAATAAGTAAATATTCATTGACTAAATCAATAAAAGTATGCAATATTTACAGAGAACAGACTTTATGTTAAGCAATCTCTGCCTTTGTTTCCTGTAATCCAACTACCCCACAAGCTAGATGCCAGCCAGCCGTGTTGTACACACAAGGAAACTGAGGTTTAAAAATGAAATAGGTTAACCATGGTTACCCAGCTAGAAACAACACAACTCCCAGCACTTCTGCCTGACTCTGAGGTCTCCATTCCTGATGTTTGTATCTCTTTTCACAGCCTTTTGTCTGATGCTTTCTATGCAAAAGTTTTTTCATGAATATTAAACAAAAAAGAGATTTCTCTATTTGTGGTAAGCTGAAAACAAGCCACACACAGTGAAATCCGAGGTCTGGTTAAGGAAAAGCTCCAGCAGTCACTGTGCTCATTCAAGCAAGTTAGTTAAATTCTCAGTATCAGGTCCTACATCTATCAAGAGGGTAAGTACCTGGGTTTCCTCTTCAGATTGACACCATGATTAAATCAGCTAGCTCCTGTGTCATGCTATAAACTAGCTAAGCAAAATAGCTCTTGAGAGAGAAATAAACCAGATGACAGGAAACAGAAGTGATTTTGTATGACATATGAATTCTTCTAGAAGCCCTGTCGTGCCTCCAAACTAAAATTAACTGCCTCAGTTCAGAGAAGTGGCAATCATTTTTAGTTCCTTTTACCTCAGCTCCTAGGTTTACCCAAATAATTCATTGTTTACTTCTAAAATGAACTATCTCTACTAGACTCCAAGTAGATTATCACCATCTTCCTCCACCCCTTAAATCTTAGGGCTAGAGAGATGGTTCAACGGTTAACAACCCTTGATGCTCTTACATAAGACCCTGGTTCAGTTCCCAGCATGAGAAAGTTGTACCAGCAGCCACTTGCAATCGTAAAATGGCAAGATGGGAGGCAGAGGTGGGTGGACTCCTGGATGTTTGTGGGTCAGGGAGCTTAGTCTACTTGTTCAAGTTCTGGGTCACTAGAAGACTGTTACAATAAAAAGTGAAATATTCCTGAGGACCAACACCTAAGGTTTTCCTCTGAGCTCCATACAAGTATCATGCAAATCACATGCACTCACAGATATGAAGGCATACATACAGGGAAATTAAAAAGAAAATTCTCACTATCTAAATTGCAAAATGCCGTCCATTTGCTAGGCTCAGGCTGTCCCAGCGCCCTTTACATGAGCTCAGGCCTTCTCAGGCCATTTCTATTAGTCAAGTCCTGCCTGCGAGCTCCTCTCAGCTGAAGGGAGGCCTCAGGTGGACTCTAGGTTTCAGCACACACATTCCTCCACACCCCAGCCTCCTCATCTGTTTGCTTTTCCAGTCCTCATCTCTCATCAGAGCTATTGCTTTATTTGCAAAGTTTGCTTCCCACCCCCAGTCTCTTCAGATACACTAAATACTGTTTTCACTGCTAAGCAAGTGTCTGATGCATTCTTTCATTGTGGCAATTACAACACATTTTCTTAAATTGTTCATTTTCAACCTAATTAAACCTTGGCTTCCTCAAGGGGCCACATATTTTTATCCATTTCATGGTTGGCATTTAGCAAACACCTGATGTTTGGAAAGCTTTCAATGACTGATGGGAGGAGAGAAGCACAATTCCGAGGGAAGGGATCCTTCATTTACTGACCTTGGACAAAGAATAAGGATGAAGTTTTCAAATTCAGTGTGAAGTTAATTGACCTTCCAGGATTTTTACGAATTCACTTATTTGAATACTAGTTGTTATAATATGTAGTAACGTATCTTTTATATAAGTTTGTAATATCAATTCATTGATGACATTTATAATGAAATATAGCCACTGTTTACAGCTAATCTGTGGTTGAAAGAACATCTCCAATTTAGACAAGTCTAAATAGTATAGACTGATTATTGCTAATGGCATTTTTGAAGACAGTGGAGCCCTAGCTAGAGGTTAGAGTGGTTTCACGAAGAAGTTAAGGTTATTATACTAAATCTAGAAGAGCTTAGACATCCCAGAAAGAGGGGTATGATGGAGAAGATACCAAGAGTAAGGAGGAAGGAAAGGACAAGGAAAAGTCGGTGTCAAGAGAGATGTAAATAGCAGGAAGGAAGTGGCCCAGCGGAGGCAATCTACAGATCAAGTTGAGGATTAGAACTTTAGATTGTGTCTAGCAAAACCAGTCCAAGCTGTCAACAAGTGAGAAAGAAAATATTTGTGGAGGACTAATTTGATAGCCATTTGCAGCAAGTCAAGTTCACTACACCCACTCACTACAGAATGGGTGTAGTGAACAAGCAATAAGTCACCAGCTACAACGTAAATCACATGATTGGTACAAAAAAAAGAGGAAATCCATTTTAAAATATGCAGACATGATGTAAAATAACCACTTTATTGTCTGATTTTTAAAACTCTCTCAGATCTTATGAATGTGTGAGCATAAAGCAAAAGGACCATTTCAAAAATAGGAAAGAACTTGGGAGGATCGATGTGGCTTTGTAGGTGTTTGCTTTAAAGACAATCAAAGGAAGAAATGGCGTAAGATTTCATTCTCTTTTTATTCCTGTTATTGTGGACATTGTTAGGGAGATGGAGTGGGGAAATTATCTCTCTAAGCCTCAGATGTAGCATGCCATTAACTTTAATATTAGCATTAGATTAATGTATATTATCATTTCATATTTATATCCCTCAGTCCTAGAAATCTTTGAGTAGAGGATGGGAAGAAATCTGATCTGGGTGGGACAGTAAGGGGGAGGGCCACTAATCCCTGATAACGGCTTTTGTAGAGTAAATACTAATGACATGAAGGGTCTGGAGAAGGTCTGAAGTCTGGCAAGAGACTCGAGGTATTTTTACCATCACTTTAGAGAGTGAACTTTTTTCTTATATACCTCAATTTGATCAGACTAAGAGAAATTGTCTGACTTGGAGAGAAAATCTATCAGTAGTTAGAAGTATAGCCTTCAGTGCATGGTGAGCCTTTCCCTCATGTTGACCCAGTCCCCTGAAAGCTGCTTGGTGAACATGCACTTCTGACAAAGAACACAGAAAGAGGGAGCATTGTATCTATCCCCCTTGCAGACTTATGCGCCATCTGACCTTACATTTGAGTTCTGTCTCTTCTTTAAATCATTCAAGTCTACCACAGAACATTCTTCCCCAGTAGGAGAGGAAATTTTTAGACCATGTTCTTTATTTTCTGAATTCCCTTTGTTACTGAAGCTGTGTGGTTGTCAAATGTCACCACTGCCTATGGGACTCCAGGAGAGCTCAACAGAGTATGGTTGGGAGCCTTACACACAGAGACCCTACTTCATTGTGTCCACAGTAAAGCCTGAAGACTGAGAATGCTGAGAAGCCTTCCTGAGGCTCCAAAGTGACTCTGGACAATCTGATGCGGGAGGCAGGCACCCACCATAGCACAAATGGCTCTTCCTGCAACTCTCTGGTGTTCTTTGCTGCCAGTTTGTTTGAGCACAGATTTTCAGTTCCTTATGAGGAGGATCAGTTGATTACTTCTCTAAGTTAACATACCTTTTGATGAACAGCATGTTTATTTTTTATAACACCATAAGATAATTGTTTGGAAGTCATCATTAAGTCATCACCATATTTATTAATTTAAGAATTATATCTTGATTAAAACACGGGCCTCTGTGGTAATATTCTAATGTGTTGGGGTGGGATAGGATGAAAAGAGAAACCATAGAAGTAACTCAAGTCATTTCACATGGTTATTAGTGCTGTGAAGAAAAAGAGTAGAGTTCAGTGAGAGGATCACCAGGAGTGAGGCTTGGAAGGGATGACTAGGAAAACTGTCATTACAGGGGGACTGAGAATTAAATAGTGAAGAACCAGCTATGTCATCTGCCAGAAGCCTCAGAATGTAGTCAGAGTTACTGAAGTATTACACAATGGCAAACAACAATGATCTGGATAGTTAGGCAAAGATGGTCTGAGAAATAATGAGGTGGCTTAAGCATGCTTCCTGCATGCGAATTAGAGAAGTATTCTACTGAAGATGAAGTGGTTAAGGAGCTGAGTTCACTGCATGTCAGTCACTATGTATAGTTCTAAGAACAGAGATAAAGGTGCAACATCTGAATTAAGAACCAGAGTCTTCAAGACATAAATCAGAGACCAGTGGCAAGAGAAAGGTGAAGATACTCCACAGAGCAAATTTCACAGGACCAGAGAACTCTCTGAGAGCTATCCTGGAAACAGAGTGGATGACGACAGGGGCATAGACCTCAAGGTTCACTTGGATCCAGACAATGTAGTTTTACTTACCTGAGACTACATGAAGTGATCAGAATATGGGGTTCCAGTAATAAAAATTATAAGAAATAAACATTTTAGAATTCCCTGAAGCAGGAAGGGGAATTTGATGACTACAGAGAAGGTCTAGAGGGCACAGCAGACACTGACTTTGGAGGTTTAGGGGTGGGGGGATATTTATGAGACAAAATTGTAACTAATTGGGTTGCATACAGAGACATATAAATCTCAGCATAGATAGTAATGAACAACTGAGGGAGCTTGAAATTCATTTTACCATGGAGATAAGATAATATTACTTCTTTTACTGAAGTAACAATAGTTATAACTTTAATTATAGATAATAGTAATTAATTATAGTGATGATAGAGACATTAGTAATCATGATAGCTTGTTATGGTCCTATGTGAAGTATTTCTCATGCACATCTGCCAATAACTCTGTGATCTTTCAGACCTACAGAAAAGTCATATATAATTGATGACAACTTTATGGACCATAAATCATTGATCAGAACAAAGAAGGATTTGGGGCTTTGAAGAATCCTAGCAGTCTCTGGATAAGATAGCAGATAAATAGCCTTAGAGTTGAGACCTCAACTAGATAGCTTAACAATTCAGATTATTTGAGGCAGTTCTTTTATGAGGCTATACAAGCTGGTTTATGGTGACTGGAAATTATTCACAAACTCCTCTTGGCTGTCTTATGTTTAAGATGGTGAAGACCCGCTATACCCAAATGTGACTCAGTACTTATTTCTCTGCTCTGTCACTCAACCAGTAGAAAAATCCTAGTTATCTTTGAAGACCAAAGTCCATTCATCTGTAAAATTTAAGGGCAACTACTATCAACTATAGACCAAGACACAAGGAACGTAAGTGATACATATAACAAATCTTCCCATTTTCTCCACCTGCACTCTGGTGGTGCCATATTTTACCCTTTCTGTGCATTATTTATTTGTTACATTTCCCAAATAACATGCTAAAGACACTAAACATTTATCACCTCTTTTTCAAGTCTAAGTGAGTCAAGCCTGCTCTCTTTTCAGAGCCCTCCAATATCTTCTTAGCTTTCTTAGAGTAAAAGTCAATGTCCTTAAGAGTTTTGTTATTATTAGAAATAATATGTATAAATCCCAACTTCTATGGCTTCTCTTTCCCAGCCAAGTCAAGAGTTGTAGAAAGGCAATAAGAAAATGAAAGCCTCTTGGAAGGTGGGCTAGTGAAGCAAGAGGAAAAAAATAACCTCTGTCTCCTTTTGATATAATATTACATAACAAGACATCAAAGATATTCTGGATTCTTAACTCTTCAAGTAGGGAGATGGAAAATTCCACACATGAATGAAATTATATGATATTGTGACTCTTAATTCTCATCGTGATAAATAAATTGAAAATAAAATATTTTTCAAGTGAACAAATATATCACTCTTGGTAAGTGCTGATGAAACTATAATGATTGTTAGGCTTTGATAATTAGTCTTATTACAATTTTCAGTTACAAATTATGAATTTGAACTATCCTATATATTACAAAGTGCCTGCCCCTAAAGCAAACAAACAAATAAAAAAAGCTGTTGTCTAAATTTAGCTCTGGATTGCATGTCCATTCAGTATTACTTGGAAATAACAGACTCGTTGGTGCCTCAGGGAATACTAAGGCATGAAATAACTGAGATCTATTTCATTGCATTACTGGCAAAAATCAAGGCAAAACCTTCTAATCTCTATCTTATAGATACTGTATTTTTATCATTTTATCATTTATTTTCTATCATTAGGTTTTCTGTGAAAAATCTTACTACAAAATGTATATTGAGCATGCCTAGCAGAATTATCTCTGCTAGCTTATACTCAGCATGTTCTCCTCTGTATGTGAAAACAAAGATGCTAAGTTCTTTAGTCACATCCTTGTGAATGTACATTCAACATGTCTTCTTCCTGTTTTAACAGAACTCCGAGGTTCACATGCCTGAAGATCTAAAGAAGAAATGGGAAAATCTGCTCAACCTAGGGAGACCCACTAGGGTTTTAAGGAAGAGCAGCCATTCACAAACAGAGGACAGAGCTCACAGATCATCAAATGAAACACATCAAGGAGCTCAAATTCAAGTTTTTCAGAAACCCACCCAGATGGACTGGCCACTGGCCACGCGGCCCTCAAACAAAAGTTCAGTCCAAGACAACAAATGGAGAAAAGCAGATGCAATCCAAGAGAAGCGTAGGTCTTTCCTTCATGAGTTTTGCAAGAAATATGGTGGGGTAAATGATCCCAAATCCAACCTTTTTCATATAGTATCTAGGATATATGTAGAAGATAAACACAAAATCCTGTACTGCGAAGTACCAAAGGCTGGCTGCTCTAATTGGAAAAGAATTCTGATGGTCCTAAATGGATTGGCTTCCTCCGCATACAACATCTCCCATCATACTGTGCACTATGGGAAGCATCTGAAAACACTGAATAGCTTTGATTTAAAAGGAATACACATGCGTTTGAATACCTATACGAAAGCTGTGTTTGTTAGAGATCCCATGGAAAGATTGGTGTCTGCATTTAGGGATAAATTTGAGCATCCCAATAGATACTACCATCCAGTGTTTGGAAAGGCAATTATCAAGAAATATAGACCAAATGCCTTTGCAGAAGCATTAAATAATGGATCTGGAGTCAAGTTCAAAGAATTCGCCTACTATTTGCTGGATGCTCACCGTCCAGTAGGAATGGATATTCACTGGGAAAGGGTTAGCAAACTGTGTTATCCATGTTTGATCAACTATGACTTTATAGGGAAATTTGAGACATTAGAAGAAGATGCCAATTACTTTCTACAGTTGATTGGTGCTCCAAAAGACTTGAAATTTCCAAACTTTAAGGATAGGCACTCCTCTGATGAAAGAACCAATGCCCACGTGGTAAGGCAGTATTTGAAGGACCTGAGCGCAGCCGAAAGACAGCTCATCTACGACTTTTATCACTTGGACTATTTGATGTTTAATTACACAACTCCACATTTGTAATTTGCATTCATTTTCTAAAGCCCTACATAGTCTTAATGATGATGGCCTCAAATCAGCTACTGTAATTGTCCTACAATTCCCTGTATGGAGGAAATTTAGCTAAGTGAAGGTGTCTTGATTGAATGAAGACTTTTTTTTTTTTAACCAGAGTATGACAGCAATTGGCACAAAGTTATTGGAAAATCATCTCAAGGAGACATGTAAACAACTTGATGTGCTTTTAAATGTTGGGAAAGAGCTGTTTCAGCATTGTAGCTCTACTGTGGAAGCAATAACCTAGCCAGCTGTTCCATTAACCAAGAAAGCCTCTTGCATGTAAAATAAAGGGGTCAAAATGGTGAGAATTGTGTATCCAAATCCTGGCAACCATCATCTGACATGCATGAAGCCATGCTTAGCAGTCTGTGGCATTCGCAGCAAATGATTGGATGGTTTTCTTATACCCTGAATCTTCCTATCCTGTGATGATAAATCCATTTTTAAACATTTGGGCATAGGCATTTTACTATTGATCTGGAGGCATTCTATGATTTACAATATGAGAACAGAGTAGACAAACAGATGAATCTGTGGCTTTTAAAAAATTTAACAGCCAGTAAAAATGCACAACATGCTAAGATCAAAACAACAAAAGCCACCTTTCTCTTCCAGGAAAAACTTCAGGGGGATTGATTTTCCTTGGTTTCTAGCCCTCTGTGAAGAGACGAAATGAGCCCAACCAAGCAGGTCCTCGTTTCTAAACATCATCAGATAGAAATGTGCTCTTAATTCCCCTTTAATTGGGAAAGGGGGCAATTGTTTCAGGATGGAATAATCATCAAAACCAAAAGTTGCCGTTCTGAATATAGACCTCTAGCAATAACAAAGTTTTATAAGAATATTATTTGAATCAAAGCACCATGTGCGTAGCTTTCTATGTGGAATACACTCTAAGAATAGCTTTTGTTTGCAGTCTAATTATTCAGCTTGGGAATGACTTTTTAAGAACTAATATACCACTTCAAAGACAGGTTATGTTCTAGAGAATCAACATAACAAGAGCCCCTCGAAATGTTTTTAATAGGCTTATGAATAAGCAAATTAAGGTATTTTCTTCTTAAGTTTAAATACTCTATACTAACAAAGTCAAATACCAGTGCATTCAAATATTAAATCAAAGTCTTTGGAAAATAGGACCATGTGTCACCCTTATGAAAAGTTGTAATGTACTTTGGAAATTTTTTCCGAGGGATCTTAAATTTAAAGACACATTCAGATGAGAAGTGCCTTTTAATTAGTTACCTATTGCCCTGACTTAAGCAAACC
This sequence comes from Hylomyscus alleni, assembly GCA_019843855.1. Classification (NCBI taxonomy): domain Eukaryota; kingdom Metazoa; phylum Chordata; class Mammalia; order Rodentia; family Muridae; genus Hylomyscus; species Hylomyscus alleni. Next base: position 10,399 of record JADRCC010106829.1, read on the forward strand.
ACATGTCAATCAAATCCTATTAAAATGCCTTTCTCAAACATGTTTCTCTTCCTAAGCTATCATATTTGATCAGTACATATTTAGCTATGTCTTGCAAAGAAAACTATGTCTTAATATTTGAATATTAATAGACCAAGGTTCTTATAGTCATACGTGTCTCGTTTTGATTTTCCATTTCACGGCTGAGTATTCATAAACTGCCTCACTCTGTGCACACACCCACCTTATCTCCTCCATATCTCACAGGAGCAGGTAAACTGCAGCGAGCCCAGTAATCAAAAGCATTAAAGTTTCCACCCCACCCTTTGACCACTTCTCCATCCCATTTCCGTATGCTTCTAGAGCATACTCGTAAGCTGAGTAATCTAAATTATATAAATTAAAATGTTGCTGTACTGGAGAGAGTGGATTCCTCATAACTTAGAGACCTTGAAATTATCTTTTTCCGGAGAGAGAAAAGATAAACATTACAGAGACCTGAAAGTTTATTCTTGTACCACACAGAGCTCATTTTATTTAGAACCTGCTACAAAGGCTGTTTCTCAAAGATACTTCTAAATGGAAATAAGAAACAATGGTAACAGCAAAATATATATTTTTAAAATCCCCTCACTTTCATAGCTCTGGAAAGGAAAAAATGAAAATATTCTGTCTCTCATATTACCATTCTTCACACCCTGGGGGAGGAGTCATTTATGTACCCTATTTTAATAGGCACAAATCTTTGGCAGAGGAGAGTGAGAGAGAAGGGCAGAGCACAGTGTTTGCTCCAATAGCCATCCTGGAACTTTGTTGTGAGATGGCCTCACCTTACCAGTAGCTTTATCTTTTGCAGCTCTAGCTACCTACCACCTTCAGCCACATAGGAAAATATTAAGAAACTTTCCAGAAATAGACAACTCATACGTTTTTAAATTGTGCGACAGCCTAAGGTGAAATGTCTTGCTTCCTTCTCTTTCACCTGAACCTGAACCAGCCCTGTAACTGGTGTATCCGTGTGGTTGGTGTATCTGTGTGGTTGATGCGGCCTGTCTGGTAGTAGCCATTGCAGGTCTCAAACTGACTTTCACAGGATTACAGAGTTTGTGCTTAAGTGTCTTTGTGTAAAAAATAGTCTTAGGCTACATCGCAGTGCCTGTATCATTGACCTCATGTCGTCCCATCAGGTAAGCATTTCATTACTTTACGTTAGTATAAGAAAGGTGAGAGCAGGCCGGGCATGGTGGCACACGCCTTTAATCCCAGCACTTGGGAGGCAGAGGCAGGTGGATTTCTGAGTTTGAGGCCAGCCTGGTCTACAGAGTGAGTCCAGGACAGCCAGGGCTACACAGAGAAACCCTGTCTCGAAAAAACCAAAAAAAAAAAGAAAAAGAAAGGTGAGGTGAGAGCATTCCAACAAGAAGATTAAAAAAATAGAAAATGATAAGACATCGCCATAAATTTTATAATATATTGCCATAAGTGTGTTCTGTTATTAGTTATTATTAATCTCTTACTGCATATAATTTATAAATTAAACTTTTTCATAGGTATTTATGTATGAATAGGAAAACAGTAACCTCTGTGGGGTTACGTGTTCCCTGTACCTTCAGGCATCTCCTGAGGAACATGGAGAACACCCGCCATGGATAAGAAAAGACAGCTCCACTTATTCCCTTTCTGACTCTCCCTACCTGTATAACTAAGGTTACTTTTCATTCCTTTCTCAAATAGACTCTACGGCTGACACCCTGCACAGTTGTGCATTCAACAGACCAGGTTTGCCATTTTCTCACTGAATAACAACCTGCTGTATAACCTCTCCTTTATATGGCTTTATGTCAGGGCCAAAGAAACTAGTCACCATCCTAGATCTATTGTTATATTGAAGTATATAGTTATTATCACAATATACTAACTCATCCTTATATAATCATATATATTCACATATTTGCATACACATATATACATATATAATATAATAATTCATGCATCAGCCATGAACTGTCCTCCTTTGTGGGCCAGCTCAAGTTCACACGCATTATATCTGCTTGTGTACACAAATCCACGTTGATGCACCACTGAACAAACATAATTTCATGAATGGAAGAGCAAGGAGACTAGTCCAGACTCACTTTGCATATATCCAACCTTCCTATTTTAATGTCCCTGTGCATGAGGTGTGATTACACATCCTCTGATGAATCCTTCAGTACCTATTTGCTCTAATACTGGGCAGTAGCTTAGTCCATAGACTCTTTTTTCTGCTATTTCTATCTGGAATTCCTTTTAAGGTATCAAGTTGACAATGAATCTTGAACCACAGGTATATAACCTAGAAGCCACCAATACATAAGCATAGTTTATATGATTGCCCCAAAGACTGACATAATGTTTAACAGGATGTGTCAGTACAAAACACCTAATTTTCTGATTTCTGTGTTTAGAAACACCCATTAAGTCAATGGAAATGTGAAGTCATGTGCTATCTTATCTATTTCACAGTCTATAAAATATTCCCCTGCAATTCAAAGACTATTTGGCTGCCCTTCATAATTAGAAGGAGGGTAGAAATCTTGTATTTTGTGAGAACTTATTCTTCAAAAGGTTCTAACTTTTAAAATATATAGTATTTAACAAAGAGCAATATATAAGCAGATACACAGAATTTTTAATGCCAGAGTAGTCTTGATGCATTTTTGGAGGAGTTAGTAGAATTGGGAACAAATAGGCTGGTTCATGGTACGCCTCTCCCTGCTGTGGCCTCTCATTTGGTGACTTGGGAGCATCGTCAGTCCTGAGTCTCCCTAGCGTGAGGAGAAGCAGCAGCCTTGCTATGCCAACATCCACAGGGTTTTCTACTATTTCAGAAAATAAAAATCAGTACACTATACCCATTATAGACTTTAGACCAAACTCAAATCAGTATAATCCTACTTTTAGGGCAATTCCTCTTCGATTATAATTATTAACAATATCATCATCATACAGATCACTTTTCCATATTTATTGTGCACGGAGCACTCTTTAAAAACTTCCCATACATTCATCTGTCTACTCCCTCCAGACAATCTAGCTTCCATTGCTAGTATGAACAGCTCCCTTTCTTCTCATATATAATAAAAGAAATTGAAGCATAGTATGGTTAGGTGAGCTGCCAGAAGAGACACAGGCGATAACTGAGTAGGGAGCCAGCAATCCCACTAACAAACTTAGTTTTAGACAGAAATGTTCACTTTTTCTTTCCTTGGTTTACATAATAGCTAAAACTGAAAAATATATAGTATAATCTTTAATTTTTGAGACAAGATTTCACTATGTAATGATGTCCATCTTGACTTAATATGTAAATCAAACTGGCCTCAAACTCACAGAGATCTGACTGCCTCTGTCTAAGAACTTCTGGGAATAAAGGTATGCATCACCACACCCAGTAGAAAATATTTTGGATATAAATGTAAATAGCTATGTCTTTAGCTAGCTAGTTAATGCATTTCAGGTCAGTTCATCCCTTTACTACTACTGAGTTAAGCTAACAAGTTCCATGATTTAGGAAGAATTAGTCTTTGGCATCTGCTGCATGTTTTTAAGCTACACTTGCCCAGAAAAATCATACTCTTGGGTAGGTGGGTGGAAGAACAACCTCATAGAGGCAGGGGGAAAGGGGATGGCATAGGAGGGTTCCAGGAGGAGGGGGAAACCGGGTAAGGGGATAATACTTGAAATGTAAATAAATTTTAAAAATAAATAAATAAATAAATAAATACAAGAAAAAAAGAAAAAGTAAAAGAGTCCATGGAACAAGTGTAGCCTAATAAAAACACTTTCATTTTTTTTCATGAAAAATTCTAAATAAGCACTCTAAAGGTCAAAGAGGACAGAGAGTAACAAACAAAAAGCTCATAGCAACTTTCCCCACATTGGCAGACAACTCATTGTCCTGTGTAATGTCAAGAATAATCTACAAAAGATAGATTTTTGGTGTTTCCAGAGTGAGTTTATTAAGTAAACATTAGGACAAAGTA
>JADRCC010106834.1:0-10383 GCA_019843855.1 Hylomyscus alleni
CCTACGTGACCCTTGTCATCTGCCCTGCTTGCTGTATGCCATATAAGCCTGGTTTTCATCTTGGTTCTCTCTCTGGCTCTCTCTTGCCCTCCTGCTCCTGCGCTCTCTGACTCACCGACTGAGATGGACTAGGATCCAGATTCATGTATTTCGAAGTCCCCCGGGCCCAGAGCGCTTGGGCCCGGGGGATGCAGCCCCAGTCCAGAGGAGATGGCTGCTGCTCTAGACCCAGTGTATTTCAGAAATACATTCGGATTCACACACCCTTGTGTCGGCTCCGTTTGTCATTCTTCGCCTACGCCTCGTCGACCTGACTAGGACCCCGTTTCTCCTGCGGGTTGAGGGAGGCCCGGATCGGCCGGCCCACAGCACTCCAGGCCCCTCCTAACTGTTCCCCAAATACCCTCCCTTTATGTAAGATCTGTTACATGGTATAATTTCTCAGTGGGAAACCTTGGCATGGGCACACCAGTATCCCTTTATCACATTATAATTCAGAACATTGGTATCTCTAGACTCAGTAGGCCCTCCTGGTACTTGTGCTTTTAATGGGTTTAACCCACACAATTGGATTCTGTTTCCAACACACCACTATATGCAACAAAATCTGCTTTCCAGTTCACTGGTTTCTCACCACCTCTTCTACTAGTAGAAATTAGGTAATTTTCCCTTTTTGTTTTTTTAAGATCTCCTTTTAACATACTCCCCAGGAAGTTAACTTTCAAAATCCATCACTTCTGTTATACTGTTGGAAGTGAAGATACTCCTACCACAGCCTTTAAGGCCTAGGTGAGCCCTCTTCACCTATCTGCATACCACCATCCTCCTCCTTGGATACAACCCTACAGTTTCTTTAGTCCCTACTGGGGAATTGCACTCCTTCCTGCACACTTTTCCTCAAACCTTCCCTGTCCATGAGACCCTACTACTGTAGCTCAGTTTTCTTCTTCACTTTCTGGCCTCTATGAATACATTGGTTCTGAGTTCTGGATCTCTCCTCTGGCTTAGCCAGGCTAAACCACTAACCCCAGTTGGGAGTAGTGAAACCCATTGAATAGTCTGGTCCTCATTTTTCTTGTCCTCCCTGAGTCCTGGGGATGCCCACAACTGCAGACTGCAGTGACATTTCCCCCTCACCCACGGAAACATTGTCTTTCATATCTTCTCAATCCTCTTTTGGATCCCTCTTGGAAAACCTCTGACTCTACACCTGAAACATCACCTAAAAGGACTTAAATTTATTCACCTTTCCAGTAAAATTTCTCATATTATTTGGAACATTTACAAATACTATGAGAGATTGAGAGAAATAGAAAGAGATTCCTTATTCCCTATTTCTTTTTTTTTTCTCCTGGTTGGTCTCCTTCCCAACACTGCTTAAAGGTCTGATCTGTAAATTGCAACAGATACGGGTGGGATAGGACCAGGGACTGTAACATACACACACAGTGGATCTATACAGTTCTGAAGTTTGTGGATCATTTGTCTGTGAATTTGATTCTAAATTCTAGCTAGAATATGCATCCTCCATGTGGTTCTGGCACTTGGTAGGTCCACGTGGACCAGCATGCTTCTTGAAGGATTTAAGCTAAGCATGCTGGCCTTTCATGGACTCAGATTTTATTACAAATTGGCATACCTGGTTTCTTACTGCCACAGAAAAATGATTTCCAAGTGTTTTATATGTAAGCTTGCTCTGCTCTACACTTAAAGTTCCCCTTCCCAGCTCTTCAAAGATCTCTTATCTCAAGCAAACAAAAGGCTTTATATATTTATGTTCATTTAAGAAAATACTAGTAGTGATGTATTATTTTGAAATATACAGTTAATATGTTTGAGTTATTTAAAATTTATACTGAGAAAAACGTATGTATTTTCAGTATTGCTGTAGACAAGCATCTGCATAACACTGTTAAATTGATTGTTGTTTTATAAAAACTTTTATAACACTAATTTTTATTGTTATACTATTTTATAAATTTTAAGGAATATGACAAAAAAGACATTGTAGATATTGAAGAGGGAGTCTCTGGGAGGAGTTGGAGTCCAAAAAGGAAAGAAGAATGTGATTTAAGCTGGGTGGTGGTGGCACATGCCTTTAATCCTAGCACTTGGGAGGCAGAGGCAGGCGGATTTCTGAGTTCGAGGCCAGCCTGGTCTACAGATTGAGTTCCAGGACAGCTAGGGCTATACAGAGAAACCCTGTCTCGGATGAAAAAAAAAGAATGTGATTTTAATTCTATATACTTAAAATATGTTTTTAAATGTTAACAAATTCAGACAAATTGAAATCATGTAACTTTTCTCATCATAATGCAATTAAAGTTAATAAAAAAAGATGTCTTATCTCTGATTTCTTTGCATTCTGCTTTCAAAAGAAAAAAATCCTCGGGCAGTGGTGGCGCATGCCTTTAATCCCAGCACTTGGGAGACAGAGGCAGGCGGATTTCTGAGTTCAAGGCCAGCCTGGTCTACAGAGTGAGTTCCAGGACAGCCAGGGCTACAGAGAGAAACCCTGTCTCGAAAAAAAAAGAAAGAAAAAAAAATCTTAAAATTATGCTGTAAATTCTTAAGATTTATAAGTTATATCATTTGAGATGTAGATGAATGGAGTGATTAATCTAAAAAGGAAAATGTTAATATACTTTTTTGGACCAATTAAACCAATCTGGGATTATAAAAAAAAGATTTATAAGTTTCCCATTAGGTATGGGTTAAAATTTATATAATTTACAAAAATATTTGACTTTCTTCAGCTCTTGTTAAAGACATATATATGTGTGTATGTAACTAATTCAACTACACATTATATGTGCATGTAACTTAGATACAATTCATATTTTAAAATATATCTATGGAAACACAAAATGTTGCTTTAATTAATTAATTCACCGTACAGCCCAATATTAGCCACTTATTTCATCCTAGTACCCACTTCATACAAGTTTTCTCCCCATTCCACTTTCCCCTTCTATTTTGAAAAGAAAAATCCCACCTCTGTGTATGACATCCCCCTAGTACTCAATAACCTGGGCACATAAAGTTGGACTAGGCATATCCCCCTCACTGAAGCCAGACAACGAACTTAGTTTAAGGAACCTAGGGGTGAAATATCGATAGGTAGGCAGGCAATATGCTCAGGGACAGCCCATGTTATAGCTGCTGGGGGATCTGCATGAAGACCAAGCTGCCCACCAGTCACATATGTACAGGGGAATAAGGTCCAGCCTGTGATTGCTCTTTGACCGGTGATTAAGTCTCTGGGGCATGCCAAGTGTTCAGGATAGTTGACTCTGTTGATCTTTCTGTGGATACCCTGTCCTCTTTGGGGCCCTCAATGCTTCTCCTAACTCTTGCAAGCACTCCTCAATTTCCATCTAATGTTTGGGTATCAGTCTCTGAATTTCTTTCTATTGGCTGCTGTGTGGAGTCTCACAGAGGACAGTGATGCTAGGTTACTTTCTGTAAGCATAGCAGAATATTCTTAATAGTGCCAGGGATTGGTCTTTGCCTGTGGGATGGGTCTCAATTTGGGGCAGTCATTGGTTGGCCATTTGATCAGTCTCTGCTCTATCTCTGTCCTTGAACATTTTGTTGGTAAGGACACATTTTGGGTAGGAGCCTTTATAGGTGGGATGCTGTCCTTATTTCCCTGCTGAGAGTCCTGCCTGACTACAGGAAGTGGCCACTTCAGGATCTATATTCCTTACTGCTAGGAGTCTCATCTAGAGTCATCTATATAGAGCCTCTGCATCATCCCCCATCCCAGGTCTTTAGCACATCCTAGAGCTTGCTCCCTCATCTCCTTTCCCTCTCCCCTGCTCTCCCTATACATGATCTCCCTCTCAACCCTGCTCCACTCGCCATCCTGACTTCCTCCCAGTTCTCTCCTTCCGTAGACCTCTAGTAGCTATTTTGATTCTGCTTCTGAGACAGATTCAACCATCCTATTTTAGGACTTCCTTGTTATTTGGTTTGTTTGGGTTTGTTGATTATGTCATGGCTATCCTGTACTTCATGGCTAATATCCCCTTATATGTGAGTATATACCTTGCATACCCTCTTGGGTCTGGGTTACCTAACTCATAATAATATTTTCTAGTTTCATTCATTTGCCTGCAAATTTCATGAATGTCCTTGTTTTTAATGTCTGAGTAGTATTCCACAGCATAAATAAACCACATTTTCTTCATCCATTCTTCAGTTGAGGACATTTAGGTTGTTTCAAGTTTCTGGCTATTATAAATAAAGCTGCTATGAACATAAGGGAGCATGTGTCTTTGTGAGAGGGTGGAGCATCTTATGGGTATAAGAAGTGGCATAGCTAGGTCTTGAGATAGAAATATTCTCATTCTTCTGAGAAACTGCCAAACTGATTTCCAGAGGGGTTGTACAAGTTTGCATTCCCACCAGCAGTGGAGTGTTCCCTATGCCCCACAAGCTTGCCAGCATATGTTATCCTTTGAGTTTTTTATCTTAGCCATTCTGACAAGTGAAAGGTAGAATCTCAGAGTCATTTTGATGTGTACTTCTTGATGACTAAGGATGTTTAATATTTCTTTAGGAGCTTATTGGCCATTTGAGATTCCTACTTTGAGGGTTATTGTTTAGCTCTGTACCCCATTTTTAATAACATTGATTTATTTGGATTGTTGGTGTCTAACTTCTTGTTTTTTGTTTTTTTGTTTTTTTGTTTTTGTTTGGTTTTTTTTGTTGTTTTTCGAGACAGGGTTTCTCTTATAGCCCTGGCTGTCCTGGCACTTACTCTGTAGACCAGGCTGGCCTAGACTCAGAAATCCACCTGCCTCTGCCTCCCAAGTGCTGGAATTAAAGGCGTGTGCCACCACCGCCAGGCGGTGTCTAACTTCTTGCATTCTTTATTTATTTTGGATATTAGTCTTCTGTCAGCTGTAGGGTTAGTGAAGATCTTTGTCCAATCTGGTGTCTGTTATTCATTCCAATGGCAATGTACTTTAAATTATAGAAGCACTTCATGACAGAATGACATGGTTTCTGGCCCCTGGGACATGGCCAGTGGGCATAAGCCTCCAGGGGTGTCAATGGCTGCTGTGGGCATAAGGCTTGTTTGTATAATAATGTATGTGTTTTATGTTCCTCCTTCAAGGAAAGTTCTCCTTGTTAACATTTATAACTCCAAAGTAATCAAAGACAGCTTGAGTCTGGAAGGCAAAGGTCTGGCCAATGTCTTAGCAAAATGGTAAACATCTAAGGCCTTCAGGACAGCCCTTAAGGCTGTGGAAAAGAACTCTAAAAACTGGGCTCAAAAATATAATTTCTTGGAGCGAGCGGGTCTGACAGAAGGTCCTGAGTTCAATTCCCAGCAGCCATACACTTGATAGCTCACTGCCATCTGTACACCTACAGTGTACTCATATACATAAAATAAAAAATATATATAATTTTTCAATTATGTAAAATATATGAATGCAGTATGAGTTATGAGGGCCTTCAGGAATCTAAAGGAACAAAAGCAGCAGTGCTGTGAGTCAAATTGTCAGAAAGATACTAAGAAAACAAGTAAAGAGATTTATGGAGTGGTGATTACAGAAGAGTTCAGGATCAACCTGGGAAAGAGCAAGTTTAGGTCCAGATGTGAAAGAAATGGTAATTTCAAAATGGGGTCCCACACAGATAACTTATCCTCTATGTTTAACAGATACAGACAGATCTCTGAATTCTTTCAAAATGTTAAAAGAAAATGTGTGTTTGTTCTCTCCTAAGAATTATGGGCCTGGGGTCATTCACTGAATGCTGATTCATGGGATAATCAAAGGAATCCTGAAGTGAATGACAGGGATTGATATGTAAAATAAAAGACTGGGCTTATGATCTGCAAGAGGTGATCTATCCAGAGATTTTTTTTTTTTTTGAACATTGGAGAACTGACACAAGTAGAACTTAGAGATGTGTCTGGAAATCTACAGAGAAAGAAGAATAGATAAAAAGCTACCTGGAAAGCTGTCTTAAGCGTAATATTGTTCACCAGTTTGGGCCCACTATCTGACTTTGAATAGTTTGTTTTCACTGCTCCCAGACACCCCTTCTCTCAGAAGCCTTCTTCAAGCAGAGGCTGGTCCTTGGCATGGAAAAAACCACACTTTAAAGTTCTGTATTTGAAGGACTCTAAGGGCTTTTGCTAGTCTTATACTCCCCGCCTCTAAAGATTCCCCCTCCTGCCTAGGGTCAAGGCTAGGCCAAGTTTCATTTTCCATCCAGCATTCTCTGGAAGAGCAGGAACATTTTCTTGAGAAAAATTGCAGAATATACTGACTGATATTCACTTGACCCTCTGGACAGTCCCAGATAGAGTTCAAATGTGTGTCATGATCTACCCATGCTTGCTAGTCAATAGATTTAAAGGACAATATGCTTAGCCAATAAGTTTAAACTCTAGTCTTGCTGATACAACTTATGCCACTAAAAAGTATAAAAAATGCTTGTAATAGCCATTGGGGTCACCTTCTAGTCACTTGCCTTGAAGGACTAATTGAAGGTTTATCCCAACATATCATGAAATAAACCTCTTGCTTTTGCATCAGTCTATGTCTTGGTGTCTCAAAGTAAGTACCACTGACTGAGGGTCTGGGATCTTACATATTCATACTGAAAATCAGGACTCTTATAAGCTTCAGAAAATCAACTCAGATGCACATCTCTTGGGTCAATAGACTCCAGATAAGTATCCTTGTCCATCTAAAGCCTTTTTCCCTCCTATTGCCTATTCTAGAGGTTGGGATTCTTCCCCTGTTCCCTGGTCTGGGGACTTCCTTACTCTGAACTACCAATGCCATGGGCCTGAATGTTTCAAATCTATATCTAAGAAAAATAAATCTTTCTCCCTAGTCATCTTATCTTCTGCTGCTAATTTATATACATAACAGAGTGACTACCACAGGCGCTCTGGTCTATTCCCTTTAGAATAAAGACTGTTTTAACTGGGCCTGAAATTTTCTAGTCACAGATAGTCCCAAAGATCCTGGACAGGAGTGAAACAACCAGTTTCCCCAATTTTCTTATAGCCAGCATCTCAATTTTCTTAAGGTCCCCAAAGACAACATTGAATCCAGTCAGCAGGAAGTAGTCTGAAGAATACAATGCACTCACTCCTGCTCAGCCATCAACTCTTCCTAGTTTCTCATTTTTAATTAAACAAAAAGGGAGGATGCTAGCTTACAGGCAATACTGCTAGGCTTCTCCCAGGAACCTAGCAATAGTTTACACCGGTACTTGTCTCCATTACTTGTCAGCAAGCAGTGCTAGACGTGTATTAAAAGACTGCTTGCCACCCCAGTTGTCTCTCTCTGTTACTAGATGTTCCTAGATATCTCCTTCCTCCTTTCTGTCCTCTGTCTCCCTTTCTTCACCCTAATGGCTATGCTCCTTTTTGTCTGCCTCTATACCTTCTCCAGGCCCTCACTCCCTCCATTCCCCAAAATGAACCCCCTATATATCAGATCTGTTTCATGATGTAATTTCTTAGGGGATCACATTGGCATGGGGCCACCAAACACCTCCTTGATGCATTATATTTCATAACACTAGAACACCCTACAAGTGATATATGTGTCACTGAGGAAATCAAGAAGGAAATTTTATAATCAGCATGATGAAAATTAAAGCATAGAAAATCTATGAAATACAATGAAGGCAATCTTAAGAGAAAGATTATGACACTAAGAATCTAAACTACAAAAAAGTGAGGATTCTCAGATAAGCAAGATGATACACCTGAAGTGAACTCATAGGCCCAATTTAAAGTGAATTAGGGGAATTCCAGGGATGGGTAAGGGACCTTTATCTCAATTGGTTGGCTGTATATCTAGGGACATTTCAAAACTTTTGCTTAGGGATTGTGGTGTGGAGGTGAGGCTGAAAACTGTTTGTGGGGAAGCCTGGTAACTGTTGATAACCTATTGCCCTTGCCTCATGCTAGGTGGCAGGGCAGTTTCTGATTGGCTGCCTGAGGTCTGTGTTTTTTTCCAGTAACTGATTTGCCTGGACTTGCCCAGTTCTTGGAAATAGAGATCTAGGGGTAGTCTCTTGAACTGCCAGTTTGATGCTGTCATGGAGTCAGCCTGTCTTAGTCTTTTCACTTTATTTCACTCACTTGGAAAATCTAGAAGTGGACAAATTTCTAGGTATTTATCACTCACTAAAGTTAAAGTGAAATAAATAACCTAAATGTACCTATACCTAGCAATAACATTGAACTAATAATAAAAGTTGCACAACCATCTTAAAGGTTCCTAACAAGATGAATTTACTGCACAATTACTAGATTTTTTCCCACAAAATAAGAGAGAAATTATTCCTTTTTTTTACCAATCCATTGTTAAACTGATACCGAAACTACACAATGACAAAACACAAAATAAAACTACAGACTTATTTCCCTGATGAATATTGTTGCAAACTGAACTCAAGATTACATCAAATGGATCATTCATTGTTATCGAATTGGATTTATCCAAATACATAGGGGTGGTTCAACAAACATAAATCATTACACATAATTTATTACATTATGAATTCCAAGGGAGAAATCTAAGGATCATCTTAATAGACAAGAAAATACTTCCATAAATTTCCTAAACAGCATAACTAAATGGAGACCAGTCCAAACTTTTGATCTTATGAGAGATATTTCATATTCAAAATGCTATATCATACCCCTTTTGCCTATATGATCATGGACATCCCATGATCTAAAGTGCTCATGGTATTTATTAATATCAAATGTTCAGTAGCTTAAAGTTGTTTCTGAGCATCATGGCAGTATCTTAATTATGACCTAGGGGACAAAAGTTAATTGCTTGCTTCTAATGTACAAGGGCATAGTATATATGCTCCCATTTTAAAATGAAGAAATACGGGAATAGTGAGGAAAATTAAATCAGAAGAAGATTAAAACTCATTAGGACAAACACCAAATGCTCTAGTGCTAAGTCAGGAATCTGGGGCTGTAGTTTTAAAGGGCTTAAGTGACTCTTTACTCTAGTTTTGCTTCCTTCAACATGTATTTTTCTCATGTATTTTGATCAACTTATCATAGGTCAATTTGCTGTATGTAACCCATTTTGGCAGATAGCTTATGGCTGTGATATTTCCAGTATCTTGTTTTTTTCTATCATAATCCAGAATTCCTCTACTCAGCTTTACACAATGATCTTGAAACATCTCTTCATAGGAAATCAGATCCTGTCACTTATTACCTGACCCTACTTGGTTTCTTTCTGAAACTATGGAAGAAGAATCTGTTATTTCCACAAATCTGTCTTATCTCCCAGACCAATAGCACATGGTCAACACATGGATGTTCTGCTGGCATCCTGGTATGGAAACTAGCTGCTTTGATAGAAATTTTATCTTGTTCTATATACTGAAACTGATGACAAACTTCTCTAGGTAATTTCTTTACAAGAGGAGAAAATGCTTTTAGTTGTCTCCTTTTATTATCTAGAGATTTTCATGTGTGGAGTATTATCCTCAGAGTACCTGTTCTTATTTTGCTAGTATAAAGGAGGGTACTTCTCATTAATGACAGTCTATTTAAGAAAAGCAGTTTTTGTACATGTTTGGGATGCAATCTTAAGCTTTCCAGAGTTTTGTTCCTCTCTAAAATTCAGAGTTTTAAATTTCTTAATTTTCTTTTTGTTACTCTTTTTCACTATAGACCTGCATAAAGGCAATCAGTAGTAACAACTCTTTAGATACAATGTTATGCACCCTCGAGGTTTCTTACATCAAAGATATTCTTTCATTTATACTTAATTCAGCCTTACATTATTTGGTCTCTAATTCTATAGGGAATAGTGAAGATGATTGTTTCTTGATATTACAATGCTTATTTGACAACTGAAATAATACATTTCTTTGCACCCATTATTTTTAATTCTAGCACATGTGATACAGAAGCAGGGAGATCTCTATGAATCCCATAGCAGCTTGGCACAGTCCCACAAGACATAGTCAGCAGAGAATCCTTAGCCTGGCCAGAGGGAACAAGAGGTTTCATGGGTTTTGGGTATGGCCAGAACAAAAAAATGTTTCAGTTCTACTAGGGGAAACAGAGCAAGGTAGGCTGTTGGAACTCTTCACCAGCCACCACTGCTCTGGAGAAGTTAGTTGTAGGAGGTAAGACATAGCAGGCATCTAGGTGTCAGTGTCAGAGACATGAGCAGGAAGTGACAAGTGACTGGTTAAACTCTTGAACCTGGACTGTTGGACAGAGTTGAGGTATGCCACACCCTCTTGTCTACACCAGTCATATCCAAACTATCAGGGGTAAAAGCCTGATTAAGGATGAGAGGCGATATGGCCCCAAAAGAGAGCTTGCACCTCTTGGGTATTCAGATAGTCACT
>JADRCC010106860.1:0-14390 GCA_019843855.1 Hylomyscus alleni
CCACTTATCAGCCCTGTCATTCTCCTACACTGGGGCACAGAACCTTCTATGGCCAAGGGCCTCTCCTCCCCTTGATGACCAACTCGGCCATCCTCTACTATACACATGCTGCCAGAACAATTAGTCCCACCATGTATAGTCCTTGGTTGGTGGTTTAGTCCCTGGGAGCTCTGAGGGTATTGGTCAGTCCATATTGTTGTTCGTCCCAAGAGGCTGCGATCCCTTTAACTCCATTGGTTCCCTCTCTAACTCCTTCATTGGGGACTCTGTAGTCAGTTCAATGGATGGCTGTGAGCCTTTACTTCTGTATTAGTCAGGTACTGTCAGAGTCTCTCAGGAGACAGCTATATCAGGCTGGAGTGCCCTTCCTTCAGTCTCTGCTCCATGGTTAGTCTCTGCAACTCCTTCCATGGGTATTCTAAAAAGTCTTAAAAGCTCTCTTGCTCTTTCTGAGGGTAAAAGACTTCTGGCTTAGGTGATTAACACCTGCAGCCTAACAGGGGAGGATTAAGCAACGTGGCCTTTGTTCTTTCTTAGCAGGAACTCCAGGGCTCTAACTTTCAGCCCCCTAGTGGGAAGTTGCAGGAAGAAATGGGAAGCTTAGAGAAGTGGATATAGAGTTTATTACTGACTTGCAAAAAGTTTCCTATGAGAGCTAAGGGGAAAAGCGAAAAGATCCTAAGCAGGAAAATGAAAAATTTCTCTAAGTTGGGGTAAAGGAAAAGATTTCTTCTCAAAGTGGGGAAAGGCAAAAAATTCTTCCCTCTCTTTTTTGTCTTAAGTACTTGCACGTCTTTCAGAATACATAATCACATGTTACAAAGTTCATCACAAGTTCAGACAAAAAAGTCAATCATAAATTGAGATAGAAGTTTACAACAGAGAATGTTTATATGCATTTCCATTAGTAGTAATTATCTTGACTCCACAGGTTCACTGAATGTTTGAAACCATAACTAAGTTATTAGTGAAGTTTTGTATGTATAAAGTCCAGTCAATATTTTATCTTCTGTCCTAGCACCTATAATAAATCATTAGTTCCCTTTTATGAACTTTGGCTAATTGTTTTACAACCTCTTGGAAAGTCTGTTTACTATCTAAGAGCAATTATCTGGTGACACTTAGGAGACTGGCAGAATTCTCCATTGTACTGTTGACTATTAGAAAAGGTCCTAATAGCAGTCCCACTATAAAATAAATTAATAATCACAGATATAATTTTAGGAATTATTATAAGATCATCCTTAAGACTTAAGTCATCTATTTGTCTATATAGCATCATTACAAGACAGCACATCTTCGTGGATCTGCAGATATCTGCACAAAAGGGATGTGTTATTAGTGATTGTTATATATGTTTAATAATAACAGGAAAAGCATATTAATAGCAGGAATCTTTCCTAAAATGAATCCCTTATAGCCTTGCTCAATAAGGGCACACCTGTCGCAGATTATATAATAATCCAAAGCAGACCATTCAGAATGATCACCTGCTAGCTATTAACTCGTCCCATTATGGCTCCTGACAATTTTGGTTCTGTTGGTTTTGTATTTCCTTGAATATTATAACTATGAAATGGTATAAAACATTACCTCAGGGGCTTGTATCTGTAAATATAATCCCAGGGCTGGAAAGGCAGTGAAGAGATAATCCCTGGGCTTGCTGGAAAACCATTCTAGCTTAATATATGAACTCCAGTTTTATGAACTCCAGTTTCATTGACTATATCACAAAAAAAAAAGAACTGAATGGCTGGTATCTCACCAGGCTCAGTAGGTAAATGCCAAGCCTGATCTGCATATAGGCTTCCGTTCCTACATGGTGTATGGCAAGAACCACCTCTCTCAGTTGTTCCCCAGCTTCCATATATGTTCTATGGCAGAAGTAAATCTCCTCCACCCTAAATAAATCTCTAAATATTAAATAATGTGTTAAAAATAAAAAAATAATCTAGGAGGAGAGCATCCAGTGTGGAGCTCTGACCACCATATGGTTATGCACAAACATGTGTGGGTATTCACATGTACACATGAATATGCCATGCAAAGGAACATCTTTGTTTTTGTTTGGTTGATTGGTTTTATTCACTTTACATCCTGCTCACTGTGTTCCTCCTGGTGACCCCCTCTGACAATACTTCCCCCATCATCCCCTCCCATTCACCTCTGAGACATACCCCTCTGGGTATGTCTCATCCCAGTACATCAAGTCACTGTGAAGCTAGGTGCATCCTCTCCTACAGAGACTGGATAGACAGACCAGCTAGAAGAACATATCCCACATACAAGCAACAGTTTTTGGGATAGCCCCTGCTTCAGTTGTTTAGGAACCACTTGGAGACTGAACTGCCCATCTGTTACATATAAAAAAAAGACATGTTAATATGTATTAAAGGTAAAAACTAATGACATTAAGCATGACAGAAAGTCTTTTAATTTTAGCATTATACCAAGAAATCCCACCCCTCCTCCTCTCTATTGTTCTCTCAGGGTAGGAGGGACTCATGCATGTTAGGCAAGTGTCCAAACACTCAGCTTCTGCCCCAAATAAGGTTAATTTCAAGGGCTCTCTGTAGCAGGGTTGCTTGTGATCTTTCTGCTCTCCCTAAAAAGCAGCTGAAGTCACAGCACAACACTGAGCCATCAAGCCTGAATTTATTGTTTTTTATCAGCATTCACAGAAGCAACTTACAATATATTTTCTTGTTTTATTCAATTTTCTGCTAGAATGTTGATAGCATAGCTTAATTAGCCTTCCACTTCTAATGGAGGTGGCTAATCAGACATTTTGAATACTGGGTAAATTACTGCAGTCATCAGTAAAATAATAGAAAATTAGCCAGACTGTCTCAGACAAACACAGAGCTGGAGGCAAGAGTACAAATGGAGAGCCACACGTCCTAATCTAAATATTTAAAGAGTTACAAATCAAGCAAATTCAATGAAATGTATTCAACTCTACTAGCATGAACAAATTACCTTCAAAGTCACACTGTACCATGCCCAGGTCTGTCCATTCTGTGTACAACTTCCTCTTATCCTCAGAAGAAAGTACAGGAAGAGATTTTGATCGTGGCATCACATTTATTAATCAAAAGCCTGGGTGATGGGAAGATCAGGGTGGAAAACAGTAGTGACACATTTGTGACCTTTTCACCTGGCCCATCAGCATTGCATTCCTAACAAGCAGGTTGTGGTCTGTGGATTCACAGATAAATGCTATGTCCACATCACGGGGACCCCTGTCTTCTCAGAATATGGAAAACACTGAAGCAAAGACTTTCATCCAGTTCTTTTCCAGAGAAATAAAATGTATATAATTTGACCAATTGGCCAAAGAACCAATTGACTGATATATTGTGACAACACCCAAACATGTATGTTAGACCAATTTGTGGCTGGCTTGCCCACTGTGGTTGAAGTCTGTGAAAGATAACTGTTTATTCACTTAGCAGGAGGAGCTGCAGGCATTCTTCATGTTCTATCCTCAAGTGCAAAACCTGATCACACATGAGAAATAGGTGTGGTGGCCTTTGGGAAAACTGAAGTGGTCAGTCTGTACTACTCCCATCACATTGGCAGTCTCTGCTTTGCCGTCTGGTTTTAATCTGTAGGGTCTTTAGCAGGTTCTTAAAGAGCATGGTTCTGATCATTGTGTCTAGGGAAATGTGGCAAGCTGTCAGGTCAGGCTGATGGGGTAATAGCGTACAGGGTCTATGGAACTTTGAGGTTTCTTAAAGATAGGACTGAGCTGAGGAGATGGCACAGTCAGTAAGTCATTCAAGTATGAGTATTTGATGTTAAAAGTGTTAGGTGAGTTATGCCCCAGTTTTTGATAACCCCAGAAGAACGCCAGGAATTATGAGTCTGATGCAAGAACAAAGAGTCTTTATTATGTGAGTCCTACTCAGATCGCAAGCCACTCTGCAGGATAGTAGTCCACTCTGCAGGATAGGAATGGGATACTCACATCCAGGGGCTCGGAGTATATATATGTGCATATACATAAGCTGGGATCCTCAAACTTAGGTGTTACATGACTGTGGAGGTAATAAGGGAACGCCATCCTTCAAACCTGATAACAGCATCCTTCAAACAGTGGGGTGGAACCTTGCAGCTGGAAAGGGACTTCCTGGCATGTGAAAAGTAACTTATTGAACTATCAAAAGCTGGTGTATTTTTACGAACTGGTCACAGGTGTCTGGTAATGCTTCATTGCCCCTCTCCCATATCCAAGAATGGGCTTTTTATCATTTAAAGTATATTGGTACCTGCTTCCTTCAATGGCAGGAGTCTTCTGCACTGGAGAAATGTTGGTTCTCAATCAAAGGGAATGTGAGTTTTGTCTGTTCCCCAGGCTGGCATCTACCCCTAAGGTGGAGTTTCTCAGGGGAGGGGAATTCTACCATGAAAGGCAGCAGGGGAATTGCAATGTTCTGGTGCCAGGCTGGGCCCGCTTTGTCTGCCCTCTCCAAAGGCTAGAGGCATCTATGAAGGGAGTAGCGGAAGGAGGGCTAACTTCTATGGCCCTATACAGTGTCATGGAAGTGCAGAGGCAGGCTTCCTGTGTCTCTTCAGATGCTGTGGTACATATTTAGAATCTCAGTGTTGTGGCATCAGAGACAGGTGAACTCCTCGTGCTCACTTGTCAATCAATCTTGCTGAAATGGCACGTTCCAGGAAAAAGGAGACTCTGTATGCATTGGTTACTTTCTACTGCTGTGATAATAAACCACCACCACACCACCAGGGCAACTTTTTGGAGTTGTTTTGTTGTGGTTGTTGTTGTTTTTGGTTTTTGTTGTTGTTGTTGTTGTTGTTTTTAGATCATTTGGAGCTCACAGTGCAGGTGTTAAGAGTTCATGGTCACAGAGTGGAGGTTTCAGGGATTTGAAATCAATTCAAATCAATGCTTAAAATATATATTTCTTCAGAAAAATCACCATTACTTGCTTAATTTCTTTCCTTTTCTTTCTTTTTTTTTTTTGTTTTGTTTTTCGAGACAGGGTTTCTCTGTGTAGCCCTGGCTGTCCTGGAGCTCACTCTGGAGACCAGGCTGGCCTTGAACTCAGAAATCTGCCTGCCTCTGCCTGCCTCTCAAGTGCTGGGACTAAAGGCGCCAGAAAGTTATCAAGCATGACTGAGTTCCAGGCATATAGCTTGGGCTGTCCTTAATGAAGCTTCATGTGACCAAGAGGATAGAAAGCTCAGTTAGAAAAGCATTTGCCTTTTAAAAATGAGACTCTGCGCCCCAATCCTCAGGACATTGTTCTGTTTTGCATTCTCTGCTATGATAAATACCATGACCAAAGCCCATTGAGCAGGAAAGGGTTTACTTCCTCTCATTCTTCCAGGTAGAAGTCAATCACTGAAGAAAGCAAAGTGAGGAACTCCAGCACAGTCTAAGGAAGAGCCCTGCTTGCTGGCCTGTTTTCCATAGCTTGATAAGCCTGCCTTCTTCATTAGTCCAGGACTACTTATCTGTGGGTGGCAGTGCTCACAGTAGCTTGTCCCATCACAAACCAGTCATTTATTAAGAAAATGTTCCCAGGGACTTCATACAGGCCTTTTGATGGAGTTACTATCTCAATTTAGGTTCCTTCTTCCCAGATGATGTTATGTAAAGTTGACAAAATAAATAAATAAAACAAGGAGGTTCAAAGAAAGCCTTGTGTGTTGGCAGGCATTTACAAGTCAGTCCTGGTGAGAATATTGCAGATGGATTTGTCTCACTTGCCAGCCAGCCTCAAGTCCAGAGGAGAGAGATTGTCTTGATAAATATAGTAGTTTGTATACTCTGGACTGATCTTTGACTCACATGTATACATGCATATACATTTGCATACTCACACATTTAGAACCAAATAGATGTGAAATATTTTATTAGGTTTTTATTCATTATTGTGTGTACAAGCCTGTGGGTATGTGTTTGTTATTTCTTAACTATGGAAGTCAGAGGCCAGCTTGCAAGAGTCCATGATTTTCTTTCAGCCTTTTAATTCTAGGTATTAATTCATACTGTCAGGCTTTTTGGCAAGTGTTTTTTCTATACTTAGCTATTTCATCAGCTCTCAAATTAATATGTAAAAATAAAGACAATTTATCAGAAAATTAAGAGCACTGGTCTTGTTGTAAAGTGCTACAAATTCATAAACTTTGACTTCCTCTTCTGGTGGTCATGGAATTTCCATGGGGCTAGGAGACATCCAGTTTGGTTACATTTCAGAGGCGACTAAAAAAAGAAGTCAAGAACTCTTATCCATTGTTGGAGAATTTCCATCACCAACTTGACTACCAAAGCGAAGGCAAAACAAAATAGTAACATATTTTGAGAAAGTTTAAAATTGGAAACTTCAGAATGAGCATTTAAACTGAGCTAGAGAAAAATTCAGTAAAAGCGTGAAGAACCTGTTGTCATGGAAGTAGCATCAAAGATCAGAGAAAAGAGGGTAGCTATGAAAAAAAAGCAGAGTAATAATGTCAAAGGAAAAGAGAAGCAAGTTGTAGAGCTTCACACATTTAACATCAAAGAGGGCATTTTCCGGCAATTCTTCTGGCTGCAGCCTGTGACACCAGAAATCCCATCAGATTCCTGGAGAGAAGATATTGGCAAAGGCAAGCTGTGAATAGACTATGCAGTCTCTCTAGTTTCATTTGAGCCAAAGATCAAAGAAAGGAAAACTGTGCAATTTGTCAGGACAAGCAAGTGACAAGACAACAACATTGTCTAAAAACCCAAGGCCAAGGCAGAATGAGAAGGAAATTGCTTATCATATATTTTGATCCAAGTTAGCAAGTGTTGTTTTGATCTATGATTGAATCACATACTCAGAATTGAGGGGGCAGGAGAGATACTTCATTTCATAAAGTGTATGCTACACAAACATAAAGGCTTGAATTTCATTCCCCAACCCCATGGAAAAAGTCAACTAGGTATAGTACCTTATGTTCCAACACTGGGGAGATGGAAATGAAAAGATCCTGGGAGCTCCTGGGCTACCCAGTCTTGCCAGATTAGTAAGCACTGGGTTCAGTGAGAGACCCTGTGTCAAAGAGTAAGGTGCAAGTTGGTTAAGGAAGATACTTAATGTTGATCCTTAACCTCCACGTGCATGCACACGCCCATTTGTTAATACAAGTGCATACACACGTACACAAATATGTGTGTAAACATATATAAGATATGCTTTTGAAGCAAATGTAATTTAAAATGTTTTAAAGATAAGCTCATTAAAGTGTATAGAAAACAGCACAGGATAATTAGTACCTTTGAAAGTAAAAAATAAGATAAAAAATGTAAAGGTCATGGTTAGTTTGTCATTATGCTTCCTAATTTACTCTATATTTACTATAGAGGGTGTCATGTAAAATATAAACAAAGGTAACACTTAGGATAAAAGCTATCCACTGCCACTCTAAAACTACTGGCTCACTCTGCCAGGCTGTAAGCTGCCCTGTAGCATGTTTCTGGTGAAAGATAGTGGAGGAAAGGTTAAGGGAATTTATCTAAGGGAAGTTGTACAGCTAAAGGAATTAACGGCGGAACAGAGTCACCTCAAAGGAGTAAGAGGTAATTTATTATGGTCCCAAATATGAGTGACCCTGAACCAAGGACCCAGATACACACTGCCTCTAATAGTGTGAGCCATCCTGGTAATACAAAGAAATTCATTTTGAAGGGACAATCTGTTAGCATTCTGTCTAAGCTCTGCCCAACAGTTACCTGGAAACAGCCAGGTAGGCCTGACCCACTATCAAAGGGGATGCTTGCCCCCTCCTGGCTCTCTTGTTTCTCTCTTGTTCTTTCTCTGCTTCCCTTTCCCTGTCTCTCTTCATGTGCTCATAGCTGGCCTCTACTGCTCTACTCTTCTACCTTTCTGCACTCTCTCACTGCCATTCTCTACTTCTACTACCAACTTAACTCCCCTCTTCACACCCTGAATAAACTCTATTCTATACTATACCTTTTTGTGGAGGTCTCTCAGTGGGAAGGGATGCCTCAGCATGAGCCTGACTAGGCAACCCCTTATCCCATACTTCACCACAGTGCCATAGAATATATCCCCCCCTCTTTATCTTTTTATAAATGCATCACAATCAGGTACAGGAAAGTGGGAAGTCCCCGCTATGGGTCCTGAAGGTTTTCTGACAATATTTTTAAAACTTTTCACTGGTAGTTAGGTCAGACACAGAAGTGGACCCCGGATAGCTCTAGAGAAGACTAAATAGAGACCAGATCTGTAAGATTCTCACTCAGTACAATGGTAGAAGTTAAAATTTAGCCTTGTAGAATGTTTGTCACGGCTATGACATTTTCCTGAAAATACCAGGTTGCAAAGTCAAGGAGAAAACCTAAATCAGGAACTTAAATATCTGTCACAATAAGGGAATAAGTCATAACAGTTTGTAAGCAGTCAATGCCAATCTTTGTAAATATTACTATTGCTTGGATACATCTGAATGAGTATTTTCTGTTTTGTTACTGAATAAAGAAGAGTTGTTTATTGAGAAAAAAGTAGCTTCCATAATTTATCTATTTTGGATCATACACAAGAATGACATGGTCAGAGAGCTAGTTCAAGTAAAAATCTTAACTTTTAATATCACATATTTTATAAATCAGATAAAAATCAAATACAAATGACCCGAGATCATGATTACTAGTGAAGAATTCATTTGTTTTCTCTGTGGTAGCATTTATGGTGTTAGGAAATATTTAGAAAAATTGACATGTATGGAGCAAAAATATCAGTCCATGAAACAGAGTTTTCCAGTCTGCCTACCTGATAATAAATTGTCTCTGATTCACAATACAATTATAGTTTCAAATTCTCCATTGGAAAATCAAAGTAGAGGGCATTTCTCCACTGGTACTTCATCTACTCTCAGGAGGTTTTTGTTGCTTATTTTCTTTTCTTTTTTTTTTTTTTGTTTTGCTTTTGGTTTCACAAAATAAATTTAAATTTTATCTTCTAATAGAGTAAATGCTAAAAGTATAAATCAATTGTGAAATGTATAGTCATGGTCAAGTGTACCTCAGTTCAATTTTGATTTTCCTTTCTTGTTGGACTCAGTCTGTTCTACAATGATAAGTCCGTGATTTTGAGGGATAAATGTAACTGTAATGACTGTCCCACATTCATTCTGTTAATATAATAAAATACTCTATTAAGGCAACTTAGGCTAGGAAGGTTTTACTTGGTATACATTTCCAGGTTACAATCCATCATTGAAGGGAGTCAGTCCAACTCCATCTGGAATTTGAACAGAAGCCTGGCTCTCTCAGGTCTACACCCAACTTACTTTCTTAAACAGATCAGATCCACATGCTTAGGCATGTTACTGCCAATGCTGTGGCCTCCCCAACAAATAAGCAATCAAGACAATCTCTCATAAACACAGTCACAGGCCAATCTGATCTGGGTAGTCCCTCAGTTAACACTTCCAGGAATAATGCTAATCTGTGTCAAGTTGATATCTAAATTGAGCTAAGACACTGACTGATAATTAGCTGATGTTTCTTAACACTATCTACATAAAGAGTTCCTTATTTCTTTATTGTGGGCTGTTAGTCAGCTTGCTGCCTCATCATGGTGTCTTGCATCATTACTACAGATGTGTCACTTACTTACTTATTCTCCTGAAAATGTCACCTAGTAGTTTCAGCTGGATTGCGTCCAAGAAAATCCAATGCCAACTTCTGCTTCTGTTGCTTTTGTCTGGGACTTTTTGCCATGGTGGGGTGCTGTCTTTGAGATAAATCTCAGGGGTTCTCCCAATCCAGTTACCTGCCATTTGTGCATTTTCTGAGAGGTTCAGTACCTTAAAATTATTTTTCTGTTCTCTGTCTTTGGCAGACTTAGAAGAGTAAGTCCTATCCTTACTCATCCCAGGCCTGACCTACTGTGTGCCATGCACCCAGATGTTTTACTCTGGGGCCATTCTGAATCCCAAGCCATTTTAAAAGTCTTGAAGTGTAACTGATACAGGAACCATAGCATAAATTCTTTCTTATCTACTTTACATATCAGTGGGGCAGAAATTAACTTAAGGAGAGAAGGGAATTATTCTGGCTCATAGTTTGAGGACACAGTCCACGATGTCAAGAGAGGTACGTCAGCAGAAACTGAGGCACTTAGTCATATTGCACCCACAGTCAAGAAGCAGAGAGAGTTGTACTCTGTACGACTTGCTTTCTCTGGTTTTGTTCAGATAATGAACCCTCCTTCTGAATGGTCCTATCTTAATTACACCACTTTTGAAGCCATCTCTCTGACAAATGCCCAGACGTTTGGCCAATAGTGACTCTTCATTCAGTTCAGTCAATATTAAGTATCATCAATGCTATCTTCCTCTTTAGGTTCCCCAGTGGGGATCAGCGAGGAAGCCCTCATACTCTCCCCTACTGTGCTCCCACCCCACCAAATCTCTTTCCAAACATCCCCTACAATAATACAGGTTGTTCCCTCTCCATGAAACACTAGATTTCCGTTTTGTTACACTTGGTCTTGTCCATATTTTCCTTCTACAATATTTCTACCCTAAATATTTTGATTCAAATCTTGTTATTGAAAAAAAACAATGTTTTTTATTTTTTGTTAGTCTTTTCAAGAACCATTCTATAACCAATGATTTCAATGTTTGAAGCAGAAGAAAAGTGGTTTCTTTTAGAAATTAAATGTGATTAACATAAAAAATAAGAGAACAAATTTACCACTACATGTTCAAAATCATAAAAATAGAAGTTTCTTATAATGGTTTTACATTGTCAGTTTAATTCTTCTAAAAATCACAAAGTAAGTACAAGCCTTCTAAAAATACAAAGTGCTAGATGGAAAACCAGGAAGGGGGATAAAATTTGAAATATAATTAAATAAAATAACCAATAAAAATACAATGTGCTCACATTAAAAATAGTTAGATAATACATTGTGTGAAAATGTTTTTATAAATAAGTTATCAACATTTTCCATAAGTATTTTTAAGTTTTTCAAGATTTACAAACTGTAATAAAATAAATAAATTCCTTAGTTCCTATCAGACAAATCTTGACTTGAACAAAGAAATTAAAACTTAAATTAATTTGCTACTTAAACTGTGTATATGTCTATTTTAAGGCAAATTTTAAGGCAAATACAATACAGAGTAATTCAAAACGTTCACAGTGATTTTGTGAACTTAGGACTCTGTGCTAGAATTCAACTTACTGTCAGAATAAACTTAACACTTTTTACATTCTGTAATGTTCATTTTTGAAAAAAAAATAAAACTACATTTCACTGTTATTTAATATATGTCAATAAAAAGAAAATAAATAACCAATATATAGAATGAGTGGAAAAGTATTTTCTTAATGAGGAAGTCACAATCACTATATAATAGGAAATTAGAAAGTTTATAGTGTTGTTTCCACACTTTATTTCTGGATTTCTATAGTATTGTTGTTTAGCATTCTTAAGATCTGCTTAAATAAAAACAAACACTTCAAATTTAAAAATACGTAAAAGCGTTATAATGCTTAGTATGCCGAGCACAAGGAAGAGTAATAAACAGGATATAGTCCCACCATAGTAAGAAATATTTAAAACATTTTATAACTGACAAAAAAGGTATGTCTGACTAATGATAAGAGAGACAGAGAGGCAATGTTATGGTTTGGGAAACTGTGTCCTCCTCTAACATTGTACAGTCTAGAGAGAGGAGATGGAGAGGGAAAGGTAGGGGAGGAAATATAGATGAGAGAGAAAAGGCACAGAAGGAAGAAAGAAAGGGAAGTGTATGTGGGAAGACAGAGACAGAAGGATTGACCAGAGAAGAGCAAGAGGAAAGGGTTAGAGAAACAAGGGGGAAGAGAGTCCTAGGTAATGTGGGATTTCCAAGCAATAGAGAAAATCTGATTCCTAGTTAGTAAGGGTGAGGAAAGTGAGAGGATAGTTACTATCCTCTTGTCTTGCAAAGCAGGAGCAGTATTCCCAACAGATATTTTGTTCTTTACCGTATCCATGATTCTTTTTTTTCTATTACTTTACAGAAAATATACACAGTAAAGAAAACTAATATCCTGCAATCATCCCAAACATCTACCATTGAAATGTAACTCTGTTCCTAAACTTTGTAGATGTGTGTGTGTGTGTGTGTGTGTGTGTGTATGTGTGTGTGCATGCGTGCACATGCACACATGTGTGGATACACCATGGCATGCCTGTGGAGCTCAGAGCATAAGTTTCAGTAGTTGTTTGCTTTACAACTTGAGATAGGGACTCTTCTGATTCAGCTGCTGCAGTGTAACTCCAGAGTAGCTGGCTGCTCTGATTCCGTATGTTTCTCTTGGCCTGACCTACCATCTGTTCATAGTAGTGCAGGGACCACAGGTGTAGGCTACCTCATTTGGATTAGTTGTATTTTGCTGTTTTGTTTATTTGTTTGTTTTAACAAGGGTTCTAGGAATCAACTTTGGTTGCTAGTCTGTATATCTAGTGCTTTTACTCACTAGCATCTCCTGACCCTTGTGTGTACAACTTTCTCATCATTGACTACATCTTTCACAAGCAATTATAATTCTTGCACTTTACAATCAAAGTGCATTACTAATAATGGTTATGCTAACAGTTTCATTGGGCTGATTCTTAACTGTTTCTGAAATCCATAGGGCATTTGATATTATTGCAATCTTTTATCTTTATAGATGACAGTTGTGAAAACAATGTTGTACATATAACCACTTTGATATTTTGGGTTTTGGAACTGGGTTTCATTGTAGGCAAATGAATCTGCTTCATTCCTTAGCATTTTTATGTCTACATCTTCTCTGCCGCTGTGCTTCAGATAAATATAAAGATATTGATTTTTCTTCTTTTTTCTTTTTGTCCATGTAAATTACTAATATTAAATGTTTTAAGAAAGATATGAAAACGTTTTGTAAAGTGAGTTCTTAATAGGAAGGCAATTATAGATCTTTTAACATAGGCTAATAAATATCCTTTAAATCAGTAATTAACTGGCATCTGTAATTACTAAAGCTGCTTGACTCACAAATACAACTAAGTAGAAAGAACTGTACTAACTTCTCTTATATTCCTCTTTGTAACCAATAGCTGACTTCTATTTCTTCTACCATAAAGCTCAGTTTTGGAGGAATTCCAGTACCAAGCAAACCTGGTACCTTTTTAAAGAAAAACTTCCATGGCTGTATTGAAAACCTTTACTACAATGGAGTGAACATAATTGACTTGGCTAAAAGACGCAAGCATCAGATCTACTCAGTGGTAAGTCACAGTCTGTTTACTGGTGGTTTGTGGACTTTGGGTAAGTCTTGCTTCTGGTACTCACACTGGCCTTATCTTATGCATTTAGAATTTTCATAAAAACAGACATGTTTGTTAATTTTCTAACTGGCCTGAGAAGAAGCAATTTAAAGTAGATAGGCCACATTCTGGCTCACAGTATGAGAGAATACATTTCATTCTGGCAGAGAAAAGATCATAGTAGCAAGAAGTAGGCGGCTGGCTGGTACAGTCCATTAACATTTAGAAAGCAGACTGAATAGAACTTGTGCCTGGGCTATAAAAGGTCTAGGACATCTGCCAGTGACCAACCTACTATAAAGTCTTGCCTCTTTAGACTTCCACAACTTTCCCAAATAGGGATGCCTCCTGAATACTAATTGTTCATACGTATGAGCCTATGTGGAGTATTTCATCTTCAACATACAACTGACACACCTGTAATCTCCCCACATCAGAAGTGAAAGGAGGCAAATCATGATTTTAAGTCATGCTCTATTACATAGCAACTCTGAGACAAGGCTTTGCAACAGAAGCCCTGTCTTAAAAATTAAAAATGAAAAATCAGTTCTCATTGGACTACATGCTGACTGTCACGGAAAAGAGCCAGCTAAGAAGGAGCAATTGCTATCACTTCATTGGTAAAGTCAAGTACAAACATTCAGAGAATGCTGCTGTATGGGTTCTGGTGAAGATTTGAGATCTATGCAGATTAATATAGAATTTCTTTACAATTTCCAAGAAGTGTAATGAAAGCACAGGCCCTAGTGAATTCCATAGCTAGGACATTATATGCCTACTGATTGGTTATATTAAGTAGAACATTTCAAATGCTACTGCACTCTTAGGGACTTAGGGGATCCTCGTGGATCACTTATAATCATAGTGGATTAAAGGACTGTCTCTAATTTACTAACATCTAATTTCCCTAATACACCTTGAGTTATATAAGGAGTCTTAAAAAAATTATTCTTCAATATTCCCTCCTTGCACAAACTTCTGGGACACCTCTCTGCACTCCCTTTCAAATTTCTGGCTCCTTTTCTTTAGTTATTATAAAACACACACACACACACACACACACACACACACACACACACACACACA